>PNEQ01028383.1:34643-105988 GCA_003012365.1 Medauroidea extradentata
TGTGTCGTGGGGTTTTACACGCAAATCACAGACGTGTGGTGTTACAGTAACCTTATTGTGATTGGTACAGTCAAATGAGAAACGTCACAGTTCAAAGGCACGCTGCCAATATCTATGAAGCAGAACTGCAGACGTGCACATAAGGCACTGGAACAAAGTGGGGCAAAATTCTTTTCGCGAAAAGTTCATGTCTCTAGTATGAATGTATGTTTCTGTTCTTCATGGTTTCTCGAAATCACTCCAGGTGATTGCTGCGATGGATACTTTGACATAGGTCATGGCCGAATCTTTTCCCGGTTCTCTGACTCTGTTCAGTTATTTGTTTACCATCTCTCATGATATTAGCTGTCAATGAGAAGTAAGGCCCCATTTCTCTCCCATCCCTCATAGCCATAGCAGTGGGTACAGCAGCCTGCCATCCACGCGTATATTCAGTATTGCCTACACACTAGGAACTGTCTCACTGCAGACCACGCTTGTAAAGAATTTTACACGAAAACGGTTTGTCCTATGCATTTACAACAAGGCAACCTTTTGTACTACTACCATACAGTGGAATGGGACACCCCCATTTCGTGCGTAATAGCACGGGTGCTTGTTGTCGGGCTTTTCTCCACAACGTTGAGAACTTCTTCATCCACATTTCGGTGTACGTACATTCCTCGGGTTAACAGTACCACCTCGCGTCTTGAACATGTCTGTTTCACGCAGTCTCTGGTTGACAGTTGTGAAGGTCGTGTGATGAGGTTGCCTCCGCGCTGGGAATATCTCGCGATACAATAGTGCAGTAGCTCGTGCATTTCCTTCACTTCACAGTACAGCAGAACCGCATCTGTAATTTCTGCGTTGGTGTACGTTGCCATGTCGTCTTGTAGCACAATGCTGGCAATGTACGGTGAAGTGTGCGTTTGTAGTCTACAGTCGTCAACCCTGTTCTGGAAGGGGAACTATAACAAAGATAATATAGGGTCAGAGAGGACGGAGGCACGACTCACACCATTGTTATTGTAGGAACCTACTACACAGTGCAGCTTATGATTCCCAGTTGCAATAAACTATCTGCCCACACATCACTCCCGTGTGACACAAAGTCATTCCTGGTTGCATACTTAGTAGGCAATAGCGTTTCTCCGTGTAATAAAATAATTAATGATTGCCCTAAAATGACGAGCGTTAGACGATTTTTTCAAAATACATTTATTTTTACAAATTTCCCGCCATTTAGTTATGTTTGATAAAAAATAGCAGCTTTTTACTGTCACGTACATTATGCAAAGAAATAAGGTTAGTGCCACCCCCTTGCAACATGATTGAGGTGTGTTAGATGTACTGTACAAATCCTTTACGTTATTATTGATTTAAGTAAAACTATTTCGTAACCAGAAATATGTATCTGTTAAGCATAGATACCATAACTAGATAAAAAAACTGATGTTTTTTTTTTTCCAAAACGCGTTTAACATTTCCTTAGTATTCAGGGATGGGGGCTGCTATTGGAGTAAATTTCTTTCTGTTTTGTTTTGAACTTTAAGTATGCAGTATCCAGAAACTCAGATATTAATAGTTCGTTTCGACAGCGTTCCTTGCAAGAAATATCTGACTCACTACACTTTCAAGGGTGGTTACATCCCTTAGGAATAGACTTAGCCTATATGTCACGTTATCATTTAGATCTCATTTTTATGACGAAGAATCTGCCGATGTTTGTCGGTAGAGTTTAGAACCGGAATGTATGTGTGTATATATGTATATGCGGTGTGTATGTATATGCGGTGTGTATGTATGTGTGTATGTATGTGTGTGTATGTATGCATATGTGTATGTATGTATGTGTGTGTATGAGTGTATGTATGTGTGTATGAATGTATGTATGAATGTATGTATGTATGAACGAATGTATGTATGAATGTATGTATGTATGTATGAATGTATGTATGAATGTATGTATGTATGAACGAATGTATGTATGAATGTATGTATGTATGTATGTATGTATGTATGTATGAATGTATGTATGTATGTACGTATGTATGTACATAATATTTGCGAATCAAATTCGTCGTTTTTCAAAAAATAGAAACATAAAATAGCAGTATTTTGAGCCATTTTGGTGGTCCAAAACAGGCCCAAAAATTATATTTCTAAGAGTTGTGAGCCAGAAGAATTTTTTAAAAACACAAATGTGGTGTTTAATTAAAGTGTGTGAATGTTATTTTAAAACAGCAAACATAAATACGCTGTTTACAAGTTCAGCTGTAGTAACACATGGAACTGTTCTAGCGGCAGGCGACCACTTCTTTTATCAGAACACTCTAATAATAATGAAATAGGTTAGTTTAGTAACTTACGGCGCTTTGAACTTCAGGAAAAAAAGTTTGAATCTCAAACATCCTAGTGGGTTCTACTGTAGAATGCTTACCAAGGTCAAGTGAGCATACCACTGGCGTCTACTAAATCTTATCTAAAGCTTAAGCCAGTCTCCGTAGCTTAGTCGGTAAGACGCCGGTCTATAGTATAAGACGTCCTGAATTATAATCCTAGGTTGGCCATAGATGTGTTGTTCTTTCACCTCATTTCACCCTAATCGACTCTTAAGACCTCGTTGTTAAAGGGCTGTAAGTCCCTGTCACCTAACTCAACATCTAAATAGCTAATAAAGGTCTATACATGATCATTTATACAGTTCATATTGTTTACAAAAAAAATACCAGACCCTTTTAAAAATTTACACTATAATAGGTTAAGAAATTTTTATTTTCTGCTTTGAAATATACGTGATTAAAAAAATTTTAGGATATACCTATAAACAATTTTTTGTATATGTAAGTCTACAGCTTTTTCTTATAGCTGCATTGAATGTGTCAAAAAAATTGCAGTTATGGTTTGTAGTTAATTGAGATTTGTTTAAAAGAAAGAACACCTACGGTTGTGAAATTTTACAGGTGGTCGAGTTGGATTTTGTATCGTGTCGATCACTCTGTTCATAACAATTGTTTAATTCACTCTGGTACGTATTTATTATATTTTTAAGTTTAAAAACATCTAGTGACATTCCACATGTAATATTTGCAAAACCGTTTTCAGCGTTACTTTATATATATATTTTTAAAGTGAAAACACAAACACAAATGCAGTAAGCAGTATGTAGTAAATGAGCTATGTGCACTAATTTAGTGCCACAGCTGGGCTGTGATGGAACTGAGAGGGAGGGGTTAACCTGCCCCTGTAGCCAATGTTGCCAAAAATATTTACTCAGGAACTTGGTAGTAGTACAGATCTGGACACTCGCCTATCTACCAAAGTTTATGGCAGACCCCCTTGTTGTTTGACTGCAGTTCACCAAGTTACCGAGAGTGTCGTGCGTCTTTGGCGCTGCAATCAGGACGGTCGGGCTCAAACTCCGCCCAAGTTTTCCCAGTGTTTACATTATAAATTAAATAAATATTGCTGGAGCCATGCTTTAGGATTGTAAGCGCAGGAAGTATTTCATAAATAGATAAATAATACGTTTTGATAAATTGTTTATGTTTATAATGTAAACACTGGAAAAAAGTGGGCGAAGTTTGAGCCCGACCGTCGTGATTACAGCACCAATGACGCACAGCACTCTCGGTAACTTGGTGAACTGCAGCCATACAACAAGACGGTCGAGTTTCCAGGCGAGTGTCCAGACTAGTTCTTCTACGACCGTGCTCAGTAATATGTGGAAAAAGGTAGATTGTGGGGGCAAGTAATAATTGACCCTGGCGAAGGAAAGCGAATATCCGTCCCTACAGCTAGGCTCTGAGGAAGCAACAGGTAAGCAGGAATCAAGCAGCCACGACTGAAGAGACACGTCTCACAGACAGGAGTCAGGAGGAGAGAGGGTGGTGTTTGCGAAGGTCGGTACAATGGCAGGGTCGGTGCAAGGGGCTCGTCGTCACAACAAAGTGGCTGTCAGCGAACCTAGGAGGGCAGCATCCATCAGGCGGCAAGGGCAGCACGGATGTGTTTGCCTCAGGGACTGGTGTGGTGGGAGGAGCTGATGACTTTCTTCTCGGCCATACATGACGGCGGTCTGGCACAAAGCTGACCTGCCACTGCTGGGATAGAGACGTCGCCTAGTTTCCGCCAGACAAACCCCCCTGCGCAGACAACATCCCTGCAACACCGCGACATGTTCACTTTCCCCGACATGCTTTATGCAGATATTCGCCAGTCCACGTGCATATCTTACGTCTTGCTCAGGAATACAATGTAAGGTGCTTCCATACCAGCGTTTAAACATGGTTGCAAAGTTGAGGTTATTGTATTCTTTGACGAAGCTACTAAAGACAGCTATTAAATTGTGTTCGAAAAACGGTTTTTTTACTAAACAATTACATATATCTCATTGCGCCAATATACGAAAAGAAAACACACTTCGGCAATGGACGTAACGCCACTCTTTAAACACCACCCTCGTCAGAAACACTGCTTCTAAGCTCTACAACGTAGCTAAAAAAGAAACGTTGTTTTCAACTGCCGTAATTAAAAATGTACTAACTGAGTGTACGTGAAACTCAGAAACGTGAACAGAACCTGGCTACAAACCTTCCACAAACAAAATGATATGGCCACATCTTGCAGTCACACAGTAAAACTTGATCGGCGGAAACCTTGCGCGATAGTTCAGCGCTTGGCTCATTGTGGCTATGTGGAATTTGATGTGCACTTCAAAGTCGTCCTTATAGCTCCGTCTCTTCTGGGCCTCTAGAGCGCAGGTATTCGATGTCCTTTATCTGCATTCAGTTTGTAGACAGACAATAAATACGCGCTGCAACTACAACCTTAACGTTTAAAATCTACACAAGGCTTATTAGAAACATTAATTTGTGACCCCTCTACATGAATAAAAGCGGCTTTTTTTTAGACTTATGCAGCTGCGAAAATACCAACCGTGTCCAGAAGGTTCTGAAATATAAACGTTCCTCCGACTTTGTGTCATTCTTTCAACAAACAAAAACATAGGTCATTAATTAAGTCCCATTGCATAAATGGACAGCAGTGAAACACTGTACGCTAGTGTGTTGCACAAGACATTATACACTGCGGTTAGGACACCTCTGCACTCCAACGATCTCGTGCCTTGCACACTCAAGCCTGTAGAGGCCATGATCTCTTAATACAACTCTTAATAAAGGAGTAGGTGTCATACAATTATCTTAGAATTTTGGGCGAAGTTACCGTTTAAAGTATTAATTTTTTAAAGTACGCCACTGAGAGTTTAAGTAAAAATAAATAAACATCGCGATTTGGCCCAGGGACCGCGCGCCGCCGCAAGGATTCTCCTAACACGGTTTCAACCATTATTGTGACTACGGGATGAGGTTACATCCCCCACCATAGAGGACGAGGGAAAAAAGTGGGATGACAAGTGAGGTTCTACAATTGAGAAGTAACGAAATGCAAGGGAGTGCCCAAAAAAAAAAAACAGTCGGCGGAAGCGTCAGCCTCGTTTCCCACATGCAAAAAAGTCCGAGAAAAACCCCACCGGGGATCGAGCCTGTATCGCTTCGGTAGGAGGCGAGCGATCTGACAACACGTCCACTGCGGCCTCATGGTTTGTTGAACAAATAAACTTATTCATATAATTATTCGTCTATGAATCTTGGTTCTACTGCAAAGGCAACTATCGACAGATAAATTGGACGGTCACACGATATAGGCCTACATTAACTTTTCATCCAAAGCTAAAAAAGTATATTGTTTCAAAACTGTCGATGTAGGTAATAATGGCTTGTTTCTTCATTCAGAGAAACTCTTATTTGTCAAAATAAACACCCCAAAACTCGTTAGTGTACGCAACATTAAGAATCGCTTTTACGTTTGTAGTAATTTTATTACTTTTTTACGTCGCTATATGTTACGTTTTATTACGTACTGCACAGTGGTATGCAGTGTGACTATGTGATTTGTAGTTCACCCAGAATCGCAACCCATGCAACCACTTCTACTACTTTTACGAATGCAGCTTTCTGTGTATTTCTTGTAGTCTACATGGCTCAACACTCTCAGTCTTTTATGTATACACATGCGTACTTTACAAAGCAGTTTCGCCAGAACTGTTTATTCCAACAAGACAAAACTGTATGAACTGTTTTCGAGATCGCAAACACACCAATGTTCCAAAGAAGTGTAAAGTCACGATTCACCACATTTTCATTAATTTTCTTTCCTGCATCGTGTTGAAATCTTAAAACTGTATGTTTATAGCTAACTGCATACGAAACCCTGGCTTTGAAGGACTTTTAGCTCCCTCCGTAATAAGAGAGTAAACATTGATACCGACACTTTTGTATTATATTTAGGTCAGATATTACTTCACGAAGTTATTCGGCGTTGGTGTTTTATCAGTATGGCGTACACAATAGCATAGTCTACGTTTTTCAACTGCTCGGGACCCAGCATTTTAGTTCACAGCCCACATAACGTTTCAGCTGCAGCGATAGAGTGCCGGAACAAACTGGTCTCTATGTTATTACGGTTTTTTTTAGACTACCATCATATCCTGAGCGTTGAGCACAATACACGCTAATACACACTATTACCTATGCCCTAGGCTCTATGTCTCTGCGCGAACCTTCACGAGCGTTTTGGGATAAACAGCGGGTTTAAGACTGTTACAACAAGAAGATCTTTTTTTGTTACAGAATTCGCAATACTCAGTAAACGTTCTTCAAATGTTCAACTTTTCAGACGCAACAAGAGCTGTATGCAATACAAGAGCGGCCACCGGTGTTATTTTAAGGCGGAAGGTATCAACGAGCACTTGCTGAGCGATTTCAGATTTCGAAAACATAAAACTACTTCTAGTTATTGTCATTACTTGTCGCATGGTTTCCGATGTTTAAAAAAACCTTGTCAAAGTTCAATTTTAAGTGTCTCGTTGCTACCTAATATTCAATTTAGGTGCTAAGTGTCCTGCATATTTTCTTCTTAATGTTTCGTAAGGAATCACCTGCCGGAGTTTGTCGGTGTATTTTGGAAACAATCTGTATATGGGGATAATGAGAGAACTTTAGAAACCATAGGCACTTTTCCTTTCAGATAAATTTATAGTTTCCTGGCACTCATTTATAATAAACGAAACAAACTAAGAAAACTACCAAACTTTTAAACATTTTGCTGTTCTCGAAATTTGCCACCTGTGATCACAATAAGTGTTGGATGTAGATTAATATGTTATTTATTCATTGCGACTTAAACGGTGGTCTTTTCTCACACTAAGCTCACAACATTTTCACGTTTCTGTTGTATTAAATCTTAACCTTAATGATGCAAATTGTAATTAATTTATTCATCTTAGTCTTATAATTCTAGATAAGAGGTTCTTCAAAAGTGGTCACTTTGTCGCGCATCAACTTTAGTAGGAAATTTAACTTCTATATTTTTAACTTGACACAGTTGGCTGCGGTGAACATTTTCCTCGCCACAGCAGCAAACAAACAGCTAGTAGTAGCGGCAGGTGGGTAGCAGTCAGTTGGTCGGTTGTGCTACCCCCCGTAGTATGTGAGAGGGAAGGGGGGTTGCCGCCCCCCAGCAGGTGGTCCCTAGGTTGTGATGAGCCCCTTGCGCCGACCCCAGAGTCTCGCTTGTTAATGTAGAGCGGACCTGTGTCCCTTGTAGGTGCCGACACACGCCCCAGCCAGCTACAACTCCTCCCAGCTTCCTTGACAAGACACCCCCCTCCTCCGACAAACTCCAGACAAACACCCTACCTCAGAGAATACAGTAAGTTGTAGCGAGCGTGCTCTATAAGAGGGCGTGCAGAACTGCTGTGTTCTCAACATCTGTCGCCTGACTTCAGGGTTGGTAGATAGGGCGATTCAATTTAGCTCCGACGTATTTATTTGGTGTTTTTCTTGTCCCCCAACAGCTTCACGGACTGCAGACCAACAAGATTCAATAATGAAGAGAATCGGTCAATACCTGTGGTAATAAACCACCCCCACCACAAAGAAGACTCCGGAAAACATACATCAGGAAGACTGGAGAGGGAATAGAACCCAGGTTCTACAGAATACGAGGCAAGTAGCAGGTGTTTCACAACTGCTCCACATTTCTCGATGCAGTTATAACAAATTCAAATCATTACACCATGGTTGCGTTTGCCGGTGTCTTATATATTTCCTGCTTTATTTTTCGCAAGGAATCACCTGCCGGAGTTTGCCGGCGTGTGTGTGTGTGTGTGTATATATATATATATATATATATATATATATATATATATATATATATATACATATGTGTGTGTGTATATATACATATATATATCAGTCTACCACCCGTGATTATATTTTAATAAACATTGCATTAGTATCCATGAAGTTGTTAGAAAAAATGTCCTACACTTTACTTCCAGTAGCTCGTTCGACTGGTCAAAAATCGTAGACATCCACAAAAGTGTAAGTCACATATTGACGTAATTTATACCATATTATATGTGAACAAAGGCGCGTACTATGAATGCTATCCTGACAGTGAAATCGACCAAATCAGGACCAGTAATAGTTGGAGTATTAATACACAGCATCTCAAATGTACGCTCAACTGAACGCCTGCCTGCTCGTGGACAGTCTATAATTATATAATCTTCTGTGTACGTAGTTATAAAGTGTCCTCTTCTACAACTACACAGTGCAAAGGGTTTTAGTCTGTGCTGGAAAATTTAAGGAAATCGAGCATAGTTTCTTACTTAAAAACTCTTTCGCTACTTTTATGAGTTACATTCCTTTCCATAGACTTCAAGATCAAACACTATGAAAGACAGATCATGCATGCATCCACTATTGCCAGCAAGACCATGAAAAACATTTAAAGTTATGGTGTAAAGATCCAAAGTTTTAGTCCGCTATCTAACGTGCTTGCCAGTGCCATAAAATAAACAAACAAGTACATTTTCTTATAAGTGTTTTTTTTTTAATTTTTCCAAATCATCTCCCATCATTCGGTTCAAGCATTTACATTTTCTACAAGCATGACCGAATTATGTGGCACGTCGCGACATTGGCCCCTGAGGACTACATAAAAAAAAACAATAAGTTGTTGAACTAAAAACCAAATTTATAGCTACGTGAATTGATAATCTTCCCACAATCACGCTTGCTTTGTCCTTAAGGTGGCCGTCTGCCCTAGTAGCTGAGCAACGTGTGGAGCTTCGGGCGTTACCAGATTACTAGATAACTGCTCAGCGTGCATAACTTATGTCGACTTAGGAATATCGTTCAAAGAACGTTACACGTGTGTTTATCCATTTAAGATTCACCACTTCTCATTCAAGCGTATTTGCTAGGTGGCGGAAATTGCGAAATTGGGCGTTTTTCTGTCCATATTTGGCATGAAAATCTTAGCACAGTACCTTTTTATTTATTTGGACATTTTACGAGCGCTCGGATAGCTCAAGGCCTTAGTAGAGGAACACGGGGGGGAAAGGTGGAAGGAGTCAGCCAGGAACTGTTGAAGGAACCATCCTACCATTCGCCTGGAGCGATTTCGGAAAACCCTGGAAAACCGAAATCAGGATGGCCGGAGCCGGAGATCGAACCTAAGTCCTCCCGAATGCGAGGCGAGTGTTTTACCACTAATCCACCTCGCTCGGTTTTAAAATTAATACGCATATACAATAATTTTTTTTAATATTACCACATAAAATGATAAGGTCACAGCAGAATGTCTCATAGCGACGAGTTATCGACAGACGTCCTGCCTGCAAGCACCATCCTTCCCACTTAAGTGTTATCATGTGTGTTGCATACCTCTCGGTTATAAAGTTGTACATCGCTTGTGTTCTTTGGAAGTATGTCTTCATATATGTGCTACACTGGTTGCCTACCTATCAGCATTGCCATAATGCTCAGACATTTGAGTGCCTGTATCTCAGAAACGGTTTGTCTGAGCGCGTTCGGACAAGGGTACCTTTTTTGTTCCGTATGTCATTCCAGTTCTTTATTCACTAGGATGGGCTGCTACAGGAGTACACGTACAGAAACACTTGCATAACAGCAGAGGCGACTCCATGTTTCCGAAACTTTGGATGGGATGGTGTTCACACTTAATTCCCTGCATACGTGTCGTCATGCATCTGAGATGGTCAGCGTTTCATTTGTAGTGGTTGTTGAGTTATCGTCACTTAACATGTTCATTAACACAACTTTCACGGTGATCTTAAGCCTATACTATTGACAATAGAGGCGTGGTTCCTGTACTCGTTATTTTTTATTTAGGTCTGGCTACTTGTACTCGTGAGAATTTCCGCAATTTACTTTCCATCCTGTATACAATGTTTGTTCTTCCATTGTACATAACTGAGAAAATCAAATTTTATAGGACTGTCAGATTAAAAGGCTGTGGTTGTACAAACGATTACATAAGCAGCAATGTCACAATTATATTTTTAATTGAATTTTTTGTCATCCATTAAGGGGACACTTGCCCGAAAAATTTTGTTTTGATAGTTTTAATATTTGTGTTAGATGTGGTTGGTTTTGTAGACATACATAATGACCATTTTACACTGCAATGGGAAAGTTTTACATCTCATAGTTTTTCTTTATATTGACATGTCAAATACCAAATTTCCATAAAACGTTTTTATGCTTCAAAGGAAAAAAACAATTGACTTACCGAAAATTAATAATTTGCACCGAATAACGATGTTATAGGCTACAGCGCCTTCTGTACGAAGAAACAAAAATTATTTTTTTTTGTAATTTTAAAAAATTATATTTAATTCCAAATTTTAGCCATTTTTTTAACACGAAGATAATTTATTTCTTGTTTTTATGTAGGAGGCCTTGTGGTCAATAACAACGTTATCTAGAACTAATTATTTCAGTTCGATAAACCTGTTGGTTTTCCTTTAAATTTAAAATCATTTTATGCAAATTTGGTCTTTAATATGCCATTATAAGAAAACTATGAAAGCTAAAAATGTTTAGTTAGAAAATAATAGTTACAATATATATCCACAAAACAAACTATGTCTTGTACAAATATATAAATTATTAAAATAATAAAAATTTTCGGTAAAGAAACCTCTTAAAGGTATTAAAGTGACTGAACCAACGAGCGTGTTGCTGTTAGCGTCAATTTTATCGCAAGTGCAATGTTCCAAATCCTAGCCTCAAAGTTTTAAATGTATTACGCGAGCACAGTTGGTGCTCGTCGCCGACAAACAGCCGCGATTATCGTGATATCTCAAATGAAACCAGCCGGTGTTAGTCGGTGCCTACGGAGACATCACGACCCATTGCACAGCAACGCATCGCGCTGTTGTGAAGCTAACCTTTGTGTCCGTCCAACCGCGTAGTCGTACTTTGCACGGCGTTAGGCCGGGATTACGATGACTTCACGTTCACGTATCACTTACCACTTTGTCATGTTCACGTGTACGTTATACGTAATCAATTGAGGTGCCATACTACGATCCTTCACGTAAGCTGCAAGCAGACAATGAAAAACATCGTGAGAGAGCCTTGTAATTAACAGTCAAAGATAACATGACACAATATAAGATATTAACTCCTCGGAAATGTTATTGGCCCAGGCGATCACGTGATATAATTCACGTATCACTTTAATTTAAAAGCTTGACATCGACGAGCTTTTCGTTACGTGAAAGTGAACGTAAGTATAAAGTGGCGCGATCGTAATAGTGCTTTTGTCAGTGTGTTTCCTGCTTACGTGGAAGTTAAAGTAAAGTGAACGTGATGGCATCGTAACCTCGCCCTTATGCATCAGTAGACTATATGCTAATCATAAAGTAACTTTAAGATTTGAAATTTGGCTAACAAAATTTGTTTACATGCGTAAAATCTATATATAAAGTCCATAGGACTAAAACATTACTTACAGAAATATTTCAAATATTTTACTTTGCCTATACTTATTATGAAATAATTCGCACAAAGTTAGTGTTGCATAGCACCGCCCAATTCACCGTTACATCCACCAGTGGTTGAAACACCGGTGTAAACCGGGTGAATCACATTTTAAACATCAGGTTGACGGTTTATTGAAAATTTGCCGTTACAAATGAAATGGGGTGAATCCAGGCCCAGGGTTAGGACTTGTTCCTGAGTTTTTTCATACTGGTGACAGTAACTCAAATATTTTTTTTACCAAAAGCTTTGAAAAAATTTGAGTCAATGTGCAGTCACGCGATTCATAACACTGTGGGTGCGTTTTTAAAAACAATGTACCATTCGTCAGCAAAAAAATATTTTGCTTCATTTGTGCTTATTTCCATGACAAAAAAAAAAAAACGCGGTACTTTAGGTGATAAAATCTAAAAAAAAAAAAAAAAACGTTCAGTACATCTCTGCAAAAAAAATTCAGCTACAAATTATAACACGTAAGTGTCAAAACTGCAGAGCAAAATTTTGATAGGAGTATTAGGTAACAATAAAAAAATATATTTTTGAAATCACTGCAAAACTCGGTAACAAGGCCTTAACGCGATTGGCGCCTTGGGCAAGTTCAACTTAACTCACTCTCTCCTTCCCGAAACAAGTTTTATGTTTTATCTTCCGTTATGTTCGTTAGGTTAATGTTGCAGGTTGGCTGTATGTTGCCGAAAACTGTTGGTTAGTTGATTCATTACAGTAATGCAGTCACTAGTACTACCGTAAGTGAAATACAAGAATGTATTTTAGGAGGTAAGGTCGACAGTGAGGTCATTAGAGAACGTGAAACAAAATTAGTTCAATGACAGGAAATGGGAGAGCAGTCGGTCATTGCTTTTGTTACGGACACATCCTAGCATTCGCAGAAGCAATTTCCGAAAACCATGGAAAACTGAAATCAGGATGGCCGGAGCCGGGGGTCGAACGTAGGTCATCCCGAATGTGAGTACAACGTGTTACCATTTTGCCATCTCGTTTGGTACTATATTAGCAATATAAATTACAGTCTATTATTTCAATAAAAGTTATGTGTATGTTTGATTCCTAACTTTTGTTTAGACAAATATAGACATTTCTGTGATATATTATTTTCCTTACAAAATAAAAATTAGTGCTAGATATTTTACTTGCTCTATGCCGGTCTAGCTGCCGCCATGGACGGCTGCCCAGTTATATAACATACGATCTGTATGAGTATGCTCATATAATTCAACTCCGTACAATGAAAGAAATCCAGACTGAACACTCCGGTTACTTATTTTATAGTAAATAAAGTTTGCTATTTAAATTTACGAAGTAAATAAAAATTAAGTTCTTCATAAGTTTATAATTAAGAAAACAAATTTTATTCCATGCAAATTAACATGGAAAGTATACTTTCATTTACTTCACATTTCACAACTGTTTAAGTTATTTCAAGTTGTATCTTGCGAGTTAGTGATCAAAAATTCACATCCACCTGATCAACCGAAACTTCGATCATATGAACCGATGCGTACGTCGATCGAACCGGTAGAGAGTAATACAGTAATTTACGTACGTCCTGTGTACAGAAGGGGCTGGTTGATTTACGAATACGCAGCGTCATCGGATCGGCCGTCTTCTAGTTGAGCGATCTACAATAATACGTAACACACTCCTTTACTCAACCTCGCCAACAGTCGCAATCGAGAGTGAATATTTAAAATAAATTTTCTCCAAGAATTTTATTTTATGTGCATTTTTAAGCACTGCAGTAACAGCCATGTAAGTGTGTAAAAACAAAATTCGAGAAAAAAAACATCTGCAAACAATATGCAAACAATACACAGCCTTCTCAGCACTAGAGAATTGACGACTTTTCTATGGAAATAAACATCAAAAACAAGATAAAGTTTCGAAGGGTGTATTTCCACCCGTCCGTTCTCTAAAAGTCAAGCGCTTGCCAAGATTTTTACGGACAGACGGATGAAATGATTCGAGTCTCCTAAGTGGTTATTGGTCAAATGACTGATGTGCGGTTGACGGAGGGTCGTGACGAATGATAGTAACTCCGGCTGTACTGGGAACAGTTTGGCGATTGATCACGGCGTTTGAATATCTACATGATGTCCGAAAGTAAACGAATGATAAGTACAACATGTGAATCCTGGGCTAAATTGGAGACGAAAATGTAAATGGCAAAATGTTGTACGACGATATTTTATATACACAATTTGTGGCCGCATAGCACCGTAGTTAGTCCCCTCTTGCGCTCCATAATATCTTACTTATCTTACCTCTACTGTTCTGACCTGCAAAATATGGATGTAGGCTCGTATCCCGAGCAGTACAAACATGATTTTACGTTTATTCGACGTACGTGGACGTGAAGTGCGAGAGGGGGACTTTATATCCGTGCAGTGTTGCCGTCGTACTTTATTTTGCTACTTACATTTTTGTCTCTAATTTATCCCAAGATTCGCAATGACGTGTTTATTATCTGGTTGTTTCTGGACATTCTGGACGACCTGCACATCAATTATACTGAGTATAAGTCGTCATACTAGGTTAAAACTTCTAATTCGTTTTCGGGATGTTGGTTAATTTTCCCACTGTAATCGTCACCATAACTTGGGCTTGGATGCGTGATGGCCCGAGTGGACTAGTGTCGAACTTTTCAGGCGTGGGAAACTGAAATAGACGAGGTTGAAGTGTTAGATTCGGTACACGTTGGTATGGGGGTAGCACCAGCACTAACTTTCCTGATAAGTTTCAAACAATTTGAATACAGTCAGTCGTCATTTCGCGTCAAGCAGTTTATAGGGTACGTGCTGCTATGTTTTTGAGGATATAGTGTAATCGGGTTTAAGTGCTTTTGCGAAGATATTTTTTAAAAATTGCGTCATGTGCCTTTAAATTGTTCGTTTGGATTTGTGTATTGGTAATAATTTGTAGCTAGATAAATCGTTCGTGATTATATACTGTAGTTTGCTGTGTACCATCTTGTATACTAAAGAGTGTAAAACCATATTAGTTCTTATTTCATGCAGACGTTTGACCAATGCTTTATTGGGAAGGATTGATTCCAATGATTATCATATGTTTGTTAAGATGTAGCCGTTTTACTTCATTCTTAGGTTAATGTTTACTAACGGATTGTATGCAAAACTTCGTTTCCAAAACACAAAATATTGCAACATAAACATACATGAATTGTTAATTTATTTATCTTATGATATTAAAAAAATATATGTGCTACCTCATTCCTACAACAACAGTAAATGTCAAAAACAGATATAATATATTATTCCTTATATAAATAAATGCATTTATACAGTTACTGCCGTACGAACATGTATGTACATTTTCTGGCAATTGTTTAATTAATAATTACATAGTATGTAAATATTTTCAAGTTCTATATCATTTCATTAGCAGACGATTTCAGGAATTTCTTAAATATTATATTTGATAAACAGAGCAGATAGAAATTTCATTCTATTTATCGATCAAAGAATTGATTTTAAGCACTCGGCACAAACTAATTGAAATGGAAACTGAAGTATTTATGTGTGGCTGAAAGTGATACAAAATACCCTCGCTTATGAAGTTAGTTGGTAGGTCTACCCACTTGGTAGAGACGGAAGACAGTGCCCAACAGTCCAACATTAGAGTTTCCGTTCTATAGTTCTCTTTGTTCTATGGGACTATTCAAACATCTGTTACTGTGTGGTAGGTGTTATGAATACGCGCATTTTCGCGTTTTAATAGATAATAGGCTGGTTACAAGTGTTCGCAGCAGAACATTTGCATCTACAAGCAAGCGCGAAAATGATTATTTGTCACCGAAATTGCCTAAGACGGGTGGGAATGACCAAATTTCTCTTTAATTTTTTTTCACATACTAATCTGAAAATAGTGCGCTACAACGTGAATTACATTGCATCGATGCGCTAAATAATAAATCCAGGTCTACCTGTGCATTATACACAGGCGGAAATTACCGAACAACAGTCTTTTTCCTGTAAACGAACCTTATAACTATGGCTAGAAAAAATTTCCAATGTCCTATGCATACTCAAGCCCCGTCTATTCGTTCATTGTCTGCTGTCTGAATGAGTAGCAGGTAATGGACAAATGGTAGAGCTTCGGTATACACAGGATAAATGATTCTAGCATGTTGGCCGTTGAACTCGCTAAATATTCCTAGCCCTACTTATAACCTACCTCACTACTCAGGTAGCCAAAAACTCAAAAACTGCAAATAGCAGCAAACTATTTGCAGTGCGTTTGCAAACACTACTGCTACCGGAGTCGCGACAATATCTGGTCTTGAAACGTGCTACCAATTCAATCGTCAATATACGCCTAATGCCAGTTGCAGGCATCAGTGCAGCGTCCGAACATGCAAGTGACAAACTAGGACAGCGCATTACAGCGGGAAACTTACCAAGCTGCTCCTCTAACGCTGGTCAAACATGTAGACTGTAGAGTAAAGGTGGATTCACAATGCCCCGATGAGGCCGACACAACAGCTTCGACACAACAGTTCTGTAAGCAAGACAACCACGACGATTCTGGTTAGCATTCACAGTACTACTTCGTGCCGATAGGCGGCTCGTCGTGGTATGGCCGTCGGCAGTATCACAACATTGGAGACTCCGTATTTTATTAAATTAATTAATTATTAATTATCAGCTATTAACAGTAATTGTCCATTTGACTGCGAGACAGAATGACACATTATACAATGTTTTGGACTAGAGAACAGATGGAAAATAATAACAAAACATTTGTCATACAAGTAAACTTTACCACGAATTCTCAGTTGCAAGTAAATTTCGTTTTGCAATGTTGCATTTTTTCCTGCAAGGCCCGACGCAGCGAAAATTAGAAATAGAATCTACTTTCGTCGGGCTGCCGGGACAGTAATTTTGTCCGACTGATGCTTGCAGTTAATTGGTTGTTGGTGAGACTTTGCCGTGTCGGGGCTGTTGTGTCCGGCTCGTTGGGTCATTGTAAATCCACTTTAATGCTGGAATGACAATAGCGTGGCGGACGCGGCATGAAAGACGCAACGCGAATAACACAAGATATCAGCCAATCATCGTCGACACTTCTGCAGGTGTCAGCGCATCTGCCTCGACGCTGATTGGCCTACAAATTACTTTATTCGCGTCACGCGAATCCCGTCGCGTCTGTCGCGCAATTTTGATCCCAGAATGAAACCTATTCCCTCGTGACATCTACCCAGTAGGCCCTATATATACAGCATGTCCAGAAACAGACGCATTGCAAGCATACCTCGCGAATCCTGTGCTAGATTGGAGATGAAAATGTTAACGGTAAAATTTACGTACGATGACATTTTATGTGTACAATGTGGCAACATAACTACAGACATGAACTTTTCGCGAAAAGAAATTTGCCTCACTTTGTGTCAGTGCCTTGTGTGCACGTCTGCAGACTTGCTTCACAGTCAGAGATTGGATGTTTTGACATTCGTGTGTCGTGGGGTTTTACACGCAAATCACAGACGTGTGGTGTTACAGTAACCTTATTGTGATTGGTACAGTCAAATGAGAAACGTCACAGTTCAAAGGCACGCTGCCAATATCTATGAAGCTGAACTGCAGACATGCACATGAGGCACTGGAACAAAGTGGGGCAAAATTCTTTTCGCGAAAAGTTCATGTCTCTAGACATAACTCGAAGAAAGTCCTCCCTTGCGCTACACGTCCAGGTATTATTGATTAAGATGATGGTATGTCGCGAAAATGTTTTTTCGCCAACATACCCTTGATAGTGTTGTAGTTTCTTGCAGCTTGTATGATTAGATGATAAACTTCTGACACAATGTAGCTGTCTGCATATCAATAACAGGCATAACATATTACGATATTGGGATTCTTATTGGCTCAGTCAAGTAGGCCTACGGTAACAGCTCCAAGTACAAGCTGAAGCCAGTAACCTTCTAGTAAGCTGAGCGTGCACTGAGAGCCAGCAGCAAACTGTCAAATATTCCCGCGATAAACCATCTTCTATAATTATTTTATGCATGTTACATCAATTAAACATTTAATTATGTTTGGACTTCTTGGGATTTGAACCTGTGCCCATAACATGTAGGTCAGTACAGTAGTATAATGCGGTTCGGGATAAAGTGAGCACTCAACAAATCCCTGCTGAAGTTCTATTGCCAGCCAAATTGTATCTTTCCGCGTGTAACGGCTAACAACGGTAAATATCTAACTTCTCTGGACACGTCACTTTATGTTTGCGCATGTAATATAAATTACGCAGTCGGTAGGAATCAATATAGTTTGACAAAAAAAGTTTATTAATGGTATAGAATACAATTATGTAGCATTCGGTTGAATTTTGTTTTAGAATTAGTGCATTTAAAAAGGAAAATACACGGAACTATATTGCGTAATTTCGCTGCCAACCATACAAGCAGTAAGGGGACTATTGCTAATGTTGAATTATACGCAGTAACGGCTAGTGCTATTTTTCAAAGGTTAGATTTTTAGTGTTCACTTTATCCCGAACAACCTATTATAAGATAAGTAAAATATCTGTGGAGCGCAAGAGGGGACTATCTACAGGGCTATGTTGCCACATTGTGCATATATAATGTCATCATATACTAATTGCTACTAACATTTTCGTCTGCAATTTAGCCCATGATTCACGTAGTGTGCATATTATGAGTTTGTTTGTGTACAAACTCTATATGTATATTCACAGCTAGGCTTACAAGAACTGCATGCGTCGACTCTTTTTGCGTCCCGTGTTTGTGTAACTGTAGTTCAGGCGTTGTTCCGCCCACCCGGCGAAGCTAAACAAAACACGTCTGCCCCACCCCGTGCTCATCTCTTGACGGCCGTGTTCGTCCCGCCAGTGTGATCGAGGACTTCCTTGTCGCTAAGTCCACCAACAATAACCAACAAGTTGGCCACACGAGTCTGCCGGCTGTGCCCGAGCCGTCGCGGCGAGCGGGCTTCACAACGGTGCGAACTACGCAGCCACACGCCAGCTACATGCTGCCCGCCAGCAAGTCACCACTTTTGACAACCGTCTTGTCTAAACTAATTATTTTAAAATGTTACTTCTGATGTTAACTGTAGAATACGTTCAATTACTTACACCGCGTTTTATTTACATACTTATATTTATACTAGCAGAACCCAACAGACACTGTCGTACATCTATCCTTTGTATACTAGTTTTCATTGCGATTTACTGAACCGCGTACAGAAATTCATGTACTACAGTGCCATCTAGTAGCGAGTTGGCGAGTTAGAGTAAAACAGGTAGCATAAAAAACATTCTCCTTGAAATAATAAATATATATGTAATACATATATCTGTCAATTTTCTTAGCGATAAGTCGAATGGTGTCGAAGTGTGTGTGTATATATATATATATATATATATATATATATATATATATATATATATATATATATATGGAAATTGGGGGGCTGAATTCGACCGACAAACTTCGGGAGGGGGTGCCTTATAAGAAAACAAGTAGATAATATACGGGGCACTTTGTACCTAACTCTAATATTAAGGGCGGTGTGAGCACTCAAACATAGACATTTTAAAGTGTATTTTTTTGGAAAACAATGGAAATGAAGATGCATTTAAGGTAGAACGTTGAGCACGGTTTTATACCACCGGGATCTTTAAATATACAGTAGAAGCACATCAATTCCTTGAATCATAATAATAAAACACTAGGGCGCTTATCCTTTTACTACCCGCCACTTTTCTACCATCAGGAATTCGGACCTGTAATGCAGATTTCTACTAGAGAAGCACGTCAGTAGTGCAGAAGGTCACATTGTTGTAAATGCGTAGGACCAACTGTTTTCGTGTAAATTTCGTTACAAGCGTGGGCTGCAGTGAGACAGATCCTAGTGTGTAGGCAATACTGCATACACGTTTGGATGGCAGGCTGCTGTACCCACTGCTATGACTATGAGGGATGGGAGAGAAATGGGGCCTTACTTCTCATTGACAGCTAAGATCATGAGAGATGGTAAAACAAATAACTGAACAGTGTCAGAGAACCGGGAAAGGATTCGGCCATAACCTATGTCAAGGAATCCATCGCAGTATTCGCCTGGAGGGATTTAGAGAAATCGTGGGAAACATAAACAAGGATGGGTGGGGTCGAGTATCGAATCCGTAGACTCCCTAATATGTATGCAACATGATACACTAACATCACCTCGTTCGTTGACAATAATGGAGGAATATTGTCGACTAACCATATTACAAACTGGGTTACAGTACAAGTAACAGATCATTTTATAACAATCTGTGCATTAATACATTACGTATGTGTAATACCTGTGTAGTGTATCTGGAACCATAAAGTTCACTGAATTTACTCTTGTGTACTGTTTAAGTAGAACCGAACATTATAACAAATGGAAGAGTATAATAAATGTACGGTATTGAATACGAATACATAACCATTAATTATTATGAGAGCGAATAAAGATTTCCGAGATAAAATGTATGCTATCCCACTGATTTCATTGTAAAACATACCAGAAAATAAATTAAAGAAAAGGTTCGATGGTACGTCCCTCACGTTCGACGCATAGTTCACATCGTTGTACCAACGACCGTCGGACACGTTGAAAAACCCCGAAGTTGCCCGAGTATTCACTGCCGCTGCGACAATGCGGCCGACGAGATCCTCTTCTGCTTCCACCGCGGTATCATACACCAAGCTGCGTATGTAATCCCAGAAGAAGTAGTCCAACTGATTCAAATCAGGAGTTCTTGGTGGCCAGGAAACCGAACCACCACGGCCTATCCAACGCCCTGGGAAAATGACATTTAGGTTTCCGCACGCACTTCGTGAGTTGTGGACTGGGGCGCCGTGAGGCAGGAACCACATGGCTACTCTTGTTTGTAAAGGATCTTCATCAATTAACGTTGGTAGAGTTTCCCGCAGAAATGCTGTGTACACATTACCGGTATGCCAGCGTGGCAAAAGATAAGGGCCAACCAGCATGTCACCTATTATGTCTGCCCACATATTAACACTGAATCGGTGTCGATAACCGTGAACAAACGGGGCATGAGGATTGACATCCGCCCGCATATGAATATTGCTACAATTCTGTAGACCATCACGTTGGAAGAAAGCCTTTTCAGTTAAGAGTATTGCTTTGCAAAGTTATGGCGGTTTCTGTGTTGTTCCAGGAACCATGTTGCAAATTCCACACGTTTAGGATAATCTGCAGGATGTAAGGCGTGCACTCGCTGTGCATGGAAGGAACGCAACAACTGCTCATGAAGCACATGGTCAATGGTGTGGCGACTGCTGTTGAATGCTCTTGCAATAGCGGGTTATTATCAACATGCCGCAATACGTCCTCTTCAAACCTGATTGTCCTCGCTGTCCTCTGCACCCTACATTAGGTAGTGTCACTTGAATTGTCTACATTCTCGCAAACGTCGCTCGACAGACGCAAATGTGGTGTGGTGTGGCTGCAGTTTGTTTGGAAATTGGTCGCTGAAGATACGTTGAGCTTCTCGTCCATTGCCCTCCGCCGCCCCATTTACGAGAACAATATCTGTAAGTTTAGGCCACGTAAAGCGTTCCATTTCGTAGACACAACACGCATCTTCATACACCAACATGAAAGTACGTAATGCACTAACGAGCGTTCAACGTCTACAGTTTGTGTCGGGGGTGTAAAAGGCCGACTTCGCTAATTGCCTTTGGTGCTGTGATATTGGTCGTTCAAGTCGTCGAATAGAACTAGCCTCCGTGCTCAGTATCGTAGCATGATATTAATTGCCAACATGTTTGCTCCTTGCAAACCAGTACACGCAATACCTTCATACGTTGATGTTTGAATGTAACTTTGCAAATACATAGACACTTGTACGTTAAATGTGTGACTGATAAGTCCAAAGAACTTCACAGTTATATGCAAATTATATAAAGTAGTGAGCAGTGAGAATGAAAATGGCCGCTTTCTCTACAAAGTCTGTGTGACGCGGCGCTGCACGGCGTCCATGTGAACGAGGCTTGTACGCCGTGTGCTAAGTTTCACGCGCTATCTCACTGAAGGATTACTGGGGACTCGCCTCACAGATATATTGGTTCCGGCCTCTCTCTCCTTGTGCCAGCTGTCTCGCCAAACACTCCCGCGATTTGTGATGTTTCTTTTTTAACCTCTCCACATCCACCCTCTCTGCACAACCGCGTCCTACTGATTAATAACATCCTCTGAGAAACAGTGATTGTTTCCAAGTTTTCTGCGTAGCAGCGCCCAACGTTGGCGATTGTCATTTCGCACCGAGCACACAGGTGCATAGTTCCTACTCTACACTGAAAACCATGGATATATTTTATTATTGCTGAAAAAATGGAGTGAGTTATACATCACTACCAACTTTGAGGGCGTGGTACATAATTCAACGCTAAAATCATTAATCTACAACTGTAGAATTCTTGAAGCCAATTTGCAAAAAAATTAAACAATAGCAATCCTAGACAATATTTTAAGCCAACGTCTAAACAAAATTGTTTCCGGTGTTACGAACTTCTGAGGCGCAATCTCTGACGCCGGAACCTCGTACATTTAACTGCGGCGCAAGAGACCACGCTTAACGAATTAGTAATTATGGATGAATATTTACTCATAAAGTTGGCAAATATAAAATATATAGCATTGTCACTGAGTATCTTATCCATATTGGCTTCGAAAAAAGCGTAGAAAATAATTTTTTTTAGATTTTATTTATGTACTACGCACTCTTAAGGGGCCCGCCTACTGGCCGTATGTTTGTGTGAGTGAGGCACGGCACGAAGGGCGATGTTGACCGACGGAATCTCGTGCATTTAGCTGCGTCGCAAGAGATCACGGGTAACGACTTAGTAATTATGGATGAATATTTACTCATAAAGTTGGCAAATATAAAATATCTAGGACTGTCACTGAGTATCTTATCCGTATTAGATTCGAAAAAAAACGTAGAAAACATTTTTTTTTAGATTTTATTTATCTCTTAAGGCGCCCGCCTACTGGCCGTGTGTTTGTGCGAGTGAGGCACGGCGCCAAGGGCGATGTTGACCGACTTCTCTGGCGCGGTATCGCCTCTACCGCAAGACACTTAAACGGCGCACAGTGGTATCGTAGATCACTCGCCCTACTGACACTTTCCGTATTGACGTCATCTTTTTATTGGTGGATAGTTTAAAGCAAAGTCCGTTGAATGTGTCTAGAGTAGTTTCGCACGAATATAGTAAATAGTTTTCTCAGGATAACAAGTAGGAAAACCTGTTTTTAGTAATTTTTAGGCGTTCCAAAATGATTATTCTAATTGACGTGATGTATTAAAATTACTTTTCCTTCGTCGTTTGAAGTGCATTTTCTTTTTTAACATTGGTATAATGGGCATAAGTGGAGTAGTTACGTAAATATAACATGTTTACGAACACAATCCAATGCACCTTAACACGTAATTTTTTTTTTTTTTTTCATTTTCTCGTGCTTTGCGTCGCTTTTTTATTTTCATATATTAATTTCCATATAGACACAGATCTACGGGCAGACTTTGCCAATACCATACTTTTTCAAAGTATCTTCACGATACAAATGTATTTGGTGCTATATGAATTTGAACTTTGTCTTCGGAAACACTTCTTTGAACAGCAAGTGAAAACCAAAATACATTAAAAATTAAAGCTGCAAGTCACAAATTTTCTTTCAACGATCTTCAAACACAAAAACCACTTTATGGTAAGTTGTCAATTTATGAAATTGACTTGCCACAATATTTCAACACTCAAAGTAGTTTTATTTGGAATAGTTGTTCTATCGAAGAACCCAAACTTCAAGAATCTCCGGTTATAATGATTAACCAAACCAAAGGCAATAGTAAGACGAACAGGGAAATCCACAGGTGTCAGGGCCAGAACATATTGTACATTGTATGGAATCAACATGTTTTCATGAAGCACTCTCCAAGCCAGCGTATGGTCAATATTAAAATAGTAGCTACTCTCAGTATGCTGACATTGCGGTACTCGTACACATCACGCAGGAGTGCCTCTTTCAACGCCTGCGTCCTTATCCCTCTCGGCCGTCCTCTGCCACGATTGACTGGATTAAACGTTCCGTGTTCTCTAAGATGGCGATGGATTGCTTCAAATGTAGCCTACGTCTATCTGGACACTGTCGTTGTGGGAAGCATTCACTATACAAACGCTGTGCGGCACTGCCGTTACTATTTGCCAATCCATATACGAAATGTGCATCAGCAAACTTAGCATTGGAGTCATCCACTTTGAACCTCTTCCTGCCATGATGCACACGCCACGCTTGATCCACATCGATGCTAGCGCTGGAGATGGGTGAATCAAATTCAGTGGTTCGTACGACTCATCTTGTATATAGGCTTGCCTACAACTGCGATGGCGCTGTACAGCAACATGATCATGCCAGCGCACTATCAAACATATGCCATGTATTGATGTAGCGCAGAAACGGCGTGTTTTCCGACCTATGTCCACAATGACATTTTTTGTTCCTCTACACGTGAGGATTGTTTCTACAGAATATTGACATGGAATTTTGTAACAACCTGTAAATTGACGTGAATCACTGCGACATTATGTAAGTTGTAATTAAAATCATGCAACTTCAACTAACAATGTATTTTTCACGAAATAATGTTATTCAGGAAAGGGATAAACATTTTAGTAGACATATGCAGAGGTACAGCGCACATTCTTCCATTGTATACTCTACATAAATGTCGATCAGGAATTTAAGCGTCTAGTCGTTTCCTGGCATATTTACCAAACACAATGTTTGCTTCGACGTTTTTCACTTTGGAAAGTTAACCTTCTGAATGTCCCTACTTGTCTGTAAGTTTATGAATTTATTCTGATAACTTGCGTAAATTTAACCAAACGCTGTTATCTAACAATATGTAAGAAGGACTACATTGTATTTTTCTAGCGTATTGAAATCACGGTCTTTCTATTCTTTCCGACTCAAAGTCATAACTAGAGATTAGAAATTTTTCGTGGGTTAAACAATCTAACTTATAGGCTGCATGTCACACTCCTGTGCACACTATGTCTTCAGCTACTTACTTATTGGTTGTTGCTCCAGTGAGTTGCCAGTTGTACAGATAAAAAAAAATAGGTTGCACAGGAAATCGTGAGGATTTTATGCGGGTTTGCTATTGGTCCAGGGTTCCCAATGACGAGTTTAATAAACTGTGAACCAATCATGAAATGAGTCGTTCGTGTAGGAGTCAGTGAGGTGAGAGATGACAATGTTTTACTGCCATTTAACAAGGTCTCAATAGCTGATGACGGTGAAATGTGGCGAAGGGACAACAAAACGTACATTCCCGAGCCGGGATTCGAACCCAAGGCTTCTCGCATCACAGACTGGCACCTAACAGACAACGCTACTGAGGCCGTCTACAGGAGTCAGAAATTTAACCTTTCCTTTTATAATTAACTCAGACATTCCCGGGACTTAAGTCATATAACGAAAAACCAGCAACCTAACTGAATCAAAATTGATACTCTGGAAGTAACCAATGTAAATATTTTTGTCAGGTCGTTCCACAAATACTGTCGTGTAAATATGGTTACGTTAAACCGCAGATGATATCTATTAGATTTAAAAAGAAATATAAAAAATATATATGTGTAGGACAACCTATATATACTAACTAAAACAAATTCAACCTTGCTTTAAAAGTGTGGCACTGCGATGAATTTTTAATGCCTACTGAACCACTCAATCGTTTTGACACAGGATAGCAGAAGCTAAAATTAGAATCCTATTAATTTACAAATAATTCTTTTTTTAAACTTACTGTAGGGGATACAGGAGTCCAGTAAAAATAAGAACAATTTTAATGTTTGTAGTACCTAATAGTTATTGTGTTGTAATCTCTCGGCGTCTCTGAACGTTTCGTTGGCAGGGAGTTAGATAAAGAGCCAGTACTTCAGACAGACATGACGCGGTGAAGGAATCCGTCATCGCCTATTGTGAGATAGCCTGGAATGATTTCAGAAAACCATGAAAAATTTAAGTTAAAATTGTCGAACCTTTGTCTTTCCGAATAAATGAGTCCATTGTTTTGTAACTAAACTACCTCGCACGCAGCGTATAATCGGTGACACTAAATAAAGTCACCTAATTATTGTAACATTTAAATAGCAGAATATTTTATTAAAAAAAAAATAATCTGAATACGTACGTAGAGATGCGATTTACCTTGAATTATTTGGCACATTTAATTTAGAATTGGCACCCACGCGTGAAGAAACAAAATTAGAAAAATTTCTCGTCAATGCAACAGAGATTAAGTGCAGAACACGATGAATGCGAGAGCTGTAGTAGGGAACAATATTCTACAGCCGTGTGCAATCCTTAAATACACCGGAAAACTGTGGTAAAAGTTGACTCTTTGCTAGGCTCCAAGGTGCTGTGTCTATCACTGGGTCTTGTACCGACATTGGTTATTGTTTATTTTAAGCACTGTTCTTTTCTTCATCAGGCCCACGCTTTATGAAGGTAGAGGTCTTGACACTGAGGAATAAATGTGACTCCCTTTTTGTCGCCGAGCTATAGTAGTAATTTATTCGTGTTTGGTTTATTATCAGCGTGACGAACACAATACCATTTACACATGTTTCAGCTGCCTGGGACCTACCATTTTCGTTCACAACTGCTACGATATGTACGCAGAATGCTAGCAACAAACTGATCTGCGACTTAACATTATTGTAATTGTTGTTTACAGTGAATGTCCAACATAGTGTGTACGCTGAACGTATCAAACGGATGTTCGCAGGATTGCCTATGATCTAGGCTGTGATCTAGGCTCTGTATGTATTGTGTGAATTATACAAGTGTTTGAGCGCAAACGGTACGTCCTAGACAGTTGCAACAAGAGGACTTTTCTTGTTACACAGATCTCATTTCTCAGTTAACCATCTTCAAATGTATGAAAAATTTTATGGTAAAAACGTTATATGCAATTAGAGGTTAGCCAAACCTATTATTTTCATAAGGTGGAAGGTATCAAGTTGTATTTGCTGTTGATTTGAAGGTCCCAACAGCGGTAAGTAGTGCTGAAAATATTGTTGTTTTTTTGTCATTTAGTTTTCGATATTTTGGGGATATACAATTATAAATTTTGATATTGAAAAACTCATTACTCCCTTAATGTTAAGTTTAGGTGAAAAACGCAAAATACCATTTGTGCTTGTTTTTTTCATAAGGAATCGCCTTCCGGAGTTTGTCGGTGTTGTTCAGTAACATTCTGTATAGCAGAAAAAAATTGAAGTGTAATTTTGCATTGAAACACATTTTTTTTTCAACCATAAAGTTTAGTTTTTCAGTATTTTACATGTAGACACGCGTTGCAACGATTCTAAAATTTTGTAGTGCAGGAAATAATAGATTTTGTTCAAATGTGTTTACTAAAACAATAGCACATAGTATTATTTTGCAGACGACTTATATAAACAGTTACACACATGTCAGTGCATTTATGGATACGAAACATATATCTACAATATCAGCTTACCATATTAAAACATAATTTTAAATGAATAACTATAAAAACAGTAAACCGCCAGATGTAAAAAGACAAACCTTCCACCAAATTACTACTAGCGCTCGGCGACATGAAGGGGTCACTTTCTCTTGCTGGAGGGCATAGGCAGAGTCAAGACCACTTCCTCTTAGACCATGCGTTGTGCTAATTTGTGTTGTACTCCTTGCCATGGTACACCTTTGTTTCCAATTTTATGCACCTTGTTTGGTACGTGTCTGTTTTGACATTCCTCTACACGTAAAAGGTTGAAAAACTAAATTTTATGGCTGAAAATATATTCCAATACAGAATTTCTTACACATTATCTGTACTTTCAATTTTTTCTACTAAAATACAGGCAATTCCGATAACAACAACACTTTTTAAGATGTGAAATCTTGCTAAGTCAAAGAAAAACAATACTAATCTTCAACTATAAGACTACCAGCGCTGTGACAAAAAAGGAGTCACATTTTGTTCCTTAGTGTCAAGACCTTATCTTCATTGACCGTGACACAGCGACAGATATGTTTGTAGACTAAATCACATATGGGATATAAAACAGACGATAACAGTGGCCTCCATTCTGTAACAGATGGTATGATTCGGGAACTGGTATCTTGTCCCGTCTAACACGAACAATCTGAGGAACACCAGAAGACTGGTTATGTATGCATTTATGTATGTATGTATGTATGTATGTATGTATGTATGAATGAATGTACGTATGTATGTGTGTATGTATGTATTAATGTATGTATGCATATATGTATGTATGCATTTATGTATGTATGTATGTATGTGTATGTAGGCCTATATATGTATGTATGAATGTACGTATGTATGTATGTGTATATGTATGTATGAATGAATGTATGTATGAATGTATGTATGGATGTATGAATGTATGTATGAATGTATGTATGTGTGTATGTATGTATGTGTGTATGTTCGTATGCATGTACGTATGTATGTGTGTATGTATGTGTATGTATATATATGTATATATGTATGTGTGTATGTACAGTATGTATGTACGCATGTGTGTATGTATGTGTGTATGTATATATGTATATATGCATATATGTATGTGTGTATGTACAGTATGTATGTATGCATGTGTGTATGTATGTATGTATGTATGCATGTATGTATTTACGTATGTATGTCCACACAAAAAATAAAGTGTTTACGGAACGTTTGTACAAATTCTGGCAAGATATTCTTTACCGGACACTCACACTTCATCTCAAATAATAAGGGCTTTAGAAACCTCTAAGACGATGTATCAAGTCTTACAAAGGAAAAAAAATTGTGTCAAAACTGAACAGTTAAGACAGAGTTGTTTAAATTTTCTCTTTATTGGAACATTTCAGTTTACGATTGTATGTGTATTTTATGCCTGATCATTACACATTTTGTTATTGAAATACACGGTAAAGTAAATTGTCTTAAATAGTTTAATACGTTCAGTTATCCGTAACTATGGTTCATTTATTCATATTGCGAGTTGAGATATCTGGTTAAGTTTCTTTTGTCATATTTTAATGCGTCTTTCTACCTGGGCTTGAAGAGTTTTTCATCGAGTTGCGAGTATTCATTTGTGACGAATATGTATAACGTGCAATACATTTGTTTATCCAGGTAAACGACATACAGTTCAATATATGACTTTATAAGTCAACTCAATTAACTTATTTAAAACACGATTTTTTTTCCGCAGTCGTATCTGAGAAAATACCAATCGTATTGGAATGACTCAAAAATAGAAATATGCACTGGACTTCAAGCCATATTTTTCACAGATAAAGTCGTACTGTCATCGCTCAAAATCTCATAGGTAAGAGGATACTTGTAAACCACTGCACACCAGTTGAACTAATTGCGCGTAGAGAAGATATTGCATTACGTACATCAAGTCAGTGGCGTTCTTAACGTTCCATCGATTTTGTGCCTCACACACACAAACTATGAGCTCAAGTAGATACGAAGACAATTCAGCATGGTGAGTAATATGGCCCCTAAAAGGTGAAGAATCCGCGGCTTGTAAAGCGCCGTCCTCGCCTACCAACATGCGATCCGACTTCGATTCCTGACGTGATATACCCGGATGTTAGCATGTGGGAATCGTGTAGGACATCATTGTTCGGCCAGTTTTATTTGAGAACTCCCTATAGTGCTGCTCCATCCTCACCTTGTGTCACCATCTCATAAGTGCTGGAAACCTCACCCTTTAGCGCTGACCTACATATCTTCACCTAATCTTACAGCCGTTAGACAAAATACATGCTCCGTGGGATGTGGTGCAAGGCAATCGCATTAGAACACAAATTTGTATTCGGGTTAATGAACTCAAGGTCACAGATAGAAAAGAGGTATAATAATCGTCCACGGCCTGATCATGTAAAACATTGGGATGGTACCCTTTAGATGAATGAAACACATACATAGTAATGTTAAATTTACTGTCGATACTATCGGAATCGTAGTTAGTAGCTTTATAGAACTCATTATATCCGCGTAGAAGGTAAGCAAAAGTCCAATAACATCAGTACTATAGACTAGGGAATTGGCAACTCGTTCTGCATACGGTGGTTAAAACACGTGGGCGTTGAGTATGTTATTTCCTCGGTCACTAGTAATGTTCTCTAGTTCATACAAACATTTTCTAATATTTTATATGTATGTATAGAGCGAGTCGAAAATGTGTTCTAAATCTGTCCGTAAAGTAAACATAGTGACAAAAGTACTACTCTAAAAACCGACATTAAAACCTCATTTCTATGAATAAGAATTGAACTAGGACTAATAACTTTCATTGATTCGACACCGGCCCCAAGGTTCGTAGATAAATTTAAATTTATTTTTATTTAATTTAAAGAAATATTATTTTACAGTAAAATATCAGGATAACCTTTCTTTCACTATGCACTTTAAGGACAAATCGAAAATACATTTTCAGTAATTTTTTGATAATTTACCACCCCATAAAATGAACAGAATGCTTCCCAACTTCTCCTGTATGAATGTGTGTGAGTCTGGTGTAGTGTATACGTGTTCATGTATGCAGACCAATGTACACGAGGCTACATATCATCGAGTCATGTACGAACTGGTACAAAATTATTCATTAAACTGCCATTTGATATAAAATAATTTCATAGCATTAAAAATGTTTAAAAGTTTGCTTGCAATGAGAAGCTCATCCTTTGGTTTAAATGAGATTTTATTATGCTTTAATTAATTGTTTTATCGCTTTTTATAAACTGGTTAAACTGTTATAGTTATTTAATTTTTTGAGCACAAAAATTGTTTTTTTATTTATACTGATGGGCTTTATTTATTGTTACATGTTTTCAATCACCGTGTCATGGTCTTAGTCCTTCGTATGTAACTTTGTTATTGAATTATTTTATATGTCATATTACAATGCTTAACGACCGGACGAAAATAATACCTAAAACTAAAAATTAAAACAAAACAAATGAATAGGAAGCTTGTGAAGTATACGGGAAGCCAGGTTTGTTGTCGGCGTGGCAGAGAACGAACAAGAAACTCTCGCAGGTTGCGTTTGTGAGAAAAGCTCGCACGCACACGCGTAGGGCACCGCACTTTCACGTGACGTTTCAATCAGTTTAGTCGCGCGACAAACGGCACGTCGGACATGAAACGTCCTCTAAGCATGCGAGGTAGTCGAAAGTCGAGCCTTCTTTCTCCCTCCCTCAACCTCCTTTCATTCTTCTCTTCATCGTACAACACAACTGACCGTTTCTGTATCGCTTTTACGACTAGCTGGGAACTGTCGGGCCTCCCTCGGCCGGCTTACACACGGCGCGGAAACACTAAATCAATAATACGGTTTCACCCAACCTTTACTCCGAGTTCGACTGTACAGTTTCCGAAAACTGTCCTTCGGCCGTTCCTATACATTCTTACACATGCGACCCGCAATAAAACTGCGCGTAAAATTCCGTTTAATTACATTTTTACGGGAACCGACGAGGCTACAAAGCCCTCGTGGTGATCCCCAGGTAACATGTGTTGTCATTCGATATATTTACTGTTTTTTTGCCCCACCGAGAGTCGTAAATCACGCGCAGGAAACGATTTTTAGACACAATGTTTCAGCAAACAGCATGGAGGCGTGGGCGACTCGCACTAAAAGCAGAATTTACGGTCGTAGTCGACGGACACTTACGCGGATACATAACGAACCGTTTTCTCGTTCTTTCTTCGTGTATGGGTTTAAATGTGTTATTTGTGTCCGCGCCGCTGCTACGAGCGAGGGCTGGTGGAAAGCTGGACAACCCGCTGCTGTGTCACGCATTACTTTACTGTGAAGCTAGGATGCATACCCACCAGGAGAATGTCAACTGAGAATGAATAAAAATACTTCGGGGGACACCATAAATGTCTTCTTTTTCTATAGTTGCACATTTAAAACCCTGACCTAGGACAAGACTGCTTCGATTGGTGCAGGCAACTATGTGATGCCAATCCAGTTTCTTAAGGGGGGATGTTAGACACATTTACTGTATTTTCTCTTTTTGAGCCACAACATTTATTAAAATTGTATTTTCAAAATTTTCTCTTCGATAAAGCATAGGATTGATATACTGCTTAACCCGAGTAATAATGGAATCATTCATTAATTGGTCGTGCAGAATCACTGCAAGAGAATTATAGGTTAACTTTAAAGAATTATCTCCAAATGATTCTGCTTGACGAATTAACGAAAGATTTCATTATTATTATTGTCAAGCAGTTTACCAGGAATATCCTATGCTTTTTCGAATTGAACATTTTATAAATACAATTTGAGTAGACTAAATGTAATGGCTTAGAAACTGAAAATACAATAATACTGTCTAAAGGCCGTTTCACACGGTCAAATCTTGCTTCAATTTTCTATCAAATTTATTGAATTCAACCTCTTGAATGTCGTGTGACGTCATGTTGACGTCATAACCGCGGCCATTTTGTCTTTCAATTTATTGAATGTCGTAAATTTTGCCAGCGATTTTAGTTTCGAAAGTGTTTGAAATTTTCTTCAATCAATATATTTTAGAATGGAGTAGAGGTTTTTCTGAAAGTATTATTCAAATAACATAATAGTTGAGTTCTCTATACGAATTTAACAATATTAAAATAAAACCGAGCATTATTTCTTTTAAATAATTTATATAAAAATAATAAGAAATTTTGTAATAGCTAAACCAACTATTTTTGTGTCTTGAAAAGTTAGTACACAATTGTAAAATAAGGGCATTATTTATTTTGTGCATAATTTGTTTACAAATCTTGTGATAGGCCTAACTCTTCCAGTGGTCCCATCAATCTTCTTTGAATAAAATTTCTTGAACAGACATGCTGTTCAATTATTTTAATTCAAGAAAACGAATTCAATAAATATTGTATCGTGTGAAAGGGTCTTAACATGATCATGGACAAATTATTCAACAGTTTTTTTGCTAACCTACTCATAAATTAAACCTGTTTGGACTGTAGCCTGTACATATGAAAGAATTATCACAGCTTTAAGCATTCACTCAGGTATTGAATAAAGTTTTAGGTGCGGGAGGGGCGGGGTTACGAGTTCGTATCCCGTGCAAGACTTTGCGATGGGAATTACTATGACATCATACGAGCATATTTCGCGCGCTCGTTATACTGAGCTAAGACAATTTATAGTTTACTGTTATTGAGTACGATAGCTGTTAAATCCCTTCATTACATATTTTATCCAGAGCTACAGTTTACATTACATATTTCACGTGGGCAAAGCCGCAGTCTGGCAGCTATTTTATAGAGAAATAAAAATGAATTAAAAACAAAGATGTTCTGCAATTAAAGTACGCTCAGCAAAGTGGACTGGATAAAGATGTTTGTATTTGTTGTTTTAAAGATATACAGAGAATATAGTAACACCATCAATTAATACGTAAGTAAAAGTTAGTTACTCGGGCGAAGCCGCAAAGGGACAGCTAGTATTAAATATAAAGTTATAACGTACACATCTATACCGTTAAAAATATTTTGTGCTAAGATTGTCATGCTTGAAAAGGATAGCAAAAACACCTAGTTTCGCTATTTTCGGTGAAGTAAAGATTAATTTTACAGATAAATGGAGAATCTAAAAAGCCTATTCACACGTGTAACGTTATTTGAATGCAATTCCTAAGCGGACATCTACGCAAGCTGAGTAGTTTTATAATTACCTTATAACAGCCGATGCTTTGCACGCCGTTCGGCGGGTTGTATACAAAAAAAAGTAATTGTTCAACTTCATACTTTTTCCTCACGATTGTGCTTTGTCAACAATGCCAAGCTGAATGTATTGCAGTAACTCACCCAACGTATTATAGATTAGTTTAAATAACTGTTAGAACAATCCGAAAGCGAAGATGGGGTATCTGTTTTTCTGCAGTTATTTACTTATAACGCTTGGCTAATTAAAACCCCGACAATATTTACGCAGTTAATTTCATTTTTCTTAATAATCTCGAGAAGTGGGTCAAGACTAGTACCGAAAAACAATTCTAGAATCCTAGAATGTGACATGAAGCTATGCCACTTTAACTCTGTAACTTTATAGTAATCAGCTAATGAAATATATTCCTTCTACAGGCGTAGTTCCCTTAAATAATAAAATAAAACTGTAAAACGTGTTAACAAAATATTTAAATAATAGCAATGCAAATAAAATTGTTAAACAATTTTAATTGATTTTAAAATGATGTAGACTATTAATAAAGAAAACGTGTAATAACTTGAAATTGGGCCTACTTTGAACCAGTATTCTAAATTTTTCGCTGTCTTACACGAATCGTTTTACATCGAGGTGTGAAGAGATTTCGGTCAGCACTTCAGCGCTTGTGAGAGGTGACATGATGTATGGAGCAGCGCCGGAATGAACGAGTAGGAGAAACGGGGAGATCCTCGTGAAATCTGCCGACCAGCGGCATCGTCCGGCACGATTCCCACACGCGAAAATACAGAGAACGGAACCCGGGTCATCTTGGTGGGAGGCGAGTGCTCTAGCTACTGCGCCAACTGCTGGCCTTGTATCACACCGAGCTCGGGAGCAGACAAGAGAGGGGCCTCGTGACCCCGGCTGGAGGGGGCGGGGGTGGTAGTTGTGCCCTTGTTGACTGCAGCGCCGCCGTATTGTCTCAACAGTTCCGTGCGTCCTCAACGACATTTGCCTGCGCACTCTGCTACCAGCGCCATTGTGCGTCGTCTTGCCACGACGACAAGCGAATGGTAAGGGGGAAGACCAATTGGTCCTCTGTGCCGTGGTAGTAGGCGGGGAGAGGAGGGGGAGGGCCAGGATCCGGTCCACGGGCGGATGCTGCGGTGAGAGATCGTACATGCGGGTGTTGTACAGTCGTGTACAATCTAGGCTCTCAGTTGTTATAGTCTGTTCCAAGAAACTCTGCGTTTTATCAGCAAAAGGTTATGTACGATTAAAAGATTAAGGTGGCCGACTGTCTAGGTTGCCTAGCGGTGTGCAGAACTTCGGTTGTTACCAGATTATTCAAAAACTGCTCGTCTCACATGAGTGATGTCTGCTTAGGAATAACATTTAAAGTGTGTATATCCATTTTAACTTCTCCACTACTCATTCAAGCAAATTTTCTAGCTGCCTAAAATGGGTACTTTTTCGGTCGTTTTTATAGGTAAGTAAATGTTGCCACAGAATCTTTTTAGGGGGTATAGGTGCGTACAATTCATCTTTATCTTTAATATTACGTCATAAAATGATATGGTCAGCACTGTAAGTCTCATACAGACGCGTTGTTGGCCGGTTCTGTGACTTGCGCATAGAGGCTAGGTAGAGGTGTGAAGCACGTATTGTCTCGTCCTTACTGCGTCCGCACTTCTAGGCCATTTATAACAACTACGTATGACACCTAATATAAGCGTTCTGCTAATTTTTACAGTATGGAGCACAAGAAACGATCACAAATCACAATTACTTGCCTTATTACTCTAGTTGGTTTATTAATTGAAGGTTAATGAAACATATATCTTAATGGGTAAAGCTCCTTACCCTATATATATAAACCCATGGTGTTTCCAGTATCCTAATCAGTCGCACTCGTGTTCCTGAACCATGTGTGTCTACCTGATGACGGGAACAGATTCCAATTCCCGAAACGTCGTTGTACTGACTGTCTGGAAAACTACTGTGTTTTTTTTCGTCTCATCGTTTGTGTCGTTTGTTGTTTTTTCTGTTTGTGTCTGATATTTTTGTGTTTTGTTTCGTCTCATTGTTGTGTCGCATGTCAACTTAGGTTTCTGTTTTGATTTTTGTTATTTAATTTATTTTCTGTTTGTTCCTTGTTTTATTTGACTCGATTACAGTTTTGGAATTTCATGTTGTGTATGCATCCTGTTTGTTAAAGCATACCCTGCTTATTTATGTTTTCCTGTCTTATTTTTAGTTTTCTTTTGACAGTCATTTATTTCGCAATGGAGTATGTCCAAGCAAATAAATCAAGTCATGACATATTAAACTAAAAATATGAAATTGGCCACAATTAAAAATAATATGAACATACGAACGAAATACGCAAATATCATGTCAACTAACTAAGTAATACCATATATGAAAAGTAAAGTCAGCTTAACGTGTAGTATATGTGAACGAAATTTAATGGAATTTGGAAAAGTATCTCCTCAGATAGGTCATGCTTAGCTAAAATATAAAAAATTGCCGCCAAAACGAAAATATGAGCACAGGATGAACGAAAATCACTAAAGTTTAGACAGCTTTGTATGTAGTATATGTGCAGCCTACCAAGTTTGAAGAAATTATGAAAAATATTTCCTAAGATATGTAATACTATGCTAAAAATGCCCGCCAGTTTGAAACGAAGTACACAAATGTAAAGTCAGCTTTGTATGTATAATGCGTGTACCAAGTATGATGAAATTCTGAATAATATTTTCTAAGATATGTAATATTATGCTTAAAATACATAAATAGCCGCCATTTAAATATGAACACAGAATACATTAAATACACAATATTCAAGATATCTTTGTGTGTGGTATATGTGTACTAAATTTGGTGAAATTTTGAAATATATTTCCCAATGTATGTATTACTATAATAAAATATAAAAATGATCGCAGTTTTTAAAATATGAACATATTATAAACGTGTATACACAAAAGTCAAGTCAGCTTTGTAAGCAATATCCTGTGTACCAAGTTTGACGGAATTCTGAAAAATATTACCTCAAATATGTCATGCTATGCTAAAAATATTAAATGGCTGCGATTTTGAAAACACGTGCTATATGTGTAAAACGTTTTATGAAATTCAGTCCACCGATTCAAATGTTTTTAGGGGGACACAGCACACCCACACAGAGACAAATGTGATCTCATAAGTTTACTTCTTCCTTCGGAAAGTAGGCTAATAAAAGTTCTGTATGTCTCTAACGCATGTGTTCCTACACAAATTGTATGACTGCGAAGAAATTTTGGTGAGTTGTTCTTACGCCCGTGAAGGAATTCTGACAAATATATCTATAGGAGGATGAGTAGGATGGGCAAATATGGGTACCTAGATGATTTATTGAAATTTGTTTTTTAAACGGTTGTTAATGATCCTCAGCATCATTTCGCTCTGATTAGAATTTTAAAAAAATCCCATACTTCCATAATACATCCCTTTTGATATTATTACCGACATTAACATTATAACACATATGTAGTTATATGTGCCGAATCGTTTTTATCAATAGCTTAGAATTTTTTAATTTTTTAAAACATTTTGTAAAAACTTGGTTTATGAAAAAATATTGGAAAGAGAAACGCACTTTTTTTTCGAATTACTTACGATAATTTTGAGTACACAGTGTACAGAAAAAAAAAAGGCAACACTACACAAGTTCAAATCAACGAAAAAAATGCAACGTTTCGGGAATTGCGATCTATTACCGTCTTCAGTCTGAGACACAGCTGGTCGAAACACCACGATACTTTTAACTGTCCACTGTTTTTTGTCTACTTCCATATTTTCTCGTATTGGGAATCTAACTTTCTTCGTGCCTGTCTTTCGTGTTTGGGTGTTGTCAAAATTTTACTGAATTCTATCTTTAGAATTCTTGCTCATAGTGTATATATATATATATATATATATATATATATATATATGTGTGTGTGTGTGTGTGTGTGTGTGTGTGTGTAACATTAAAAAAAGGTGACGGAATTCCTCTGGGATTGCTTTCGTCTGGTTCATTTTGTGCGCTTTTATCCCTGTTTTTTTGTACTTTATCATTCAACACAAGTTTGGTCAATAAAACATAAGCAATTGCATATGAACACAAGCCAATAAATTCTAATTGTAAACTCCCACTGCAAGAAACATTTAAACATCTCAAGGACATATTTATAGTGCACATTCACTGTGCCCGGGGTCACCAGCCAATGAAAAAGTTTATCATTTCCTGTGCTGTGTTCATGAATATGAAACTCAGGTACATGTAATAGGTGACATGCTTGTCAGACATGAACACTAGATGTCCCCGGGCCACGTGTACGATATCCTGTGAATGATTCCAACCTCGTAGTAACTAAGCCAACAAATAAATAGTGGGGTCTTATCATCTTTGTTCGTTTTCTTTCGTTAGGTATTTTTAAGAATATTTCAGTACAGATTCTTCATTCAATTCATCTCGGCGGCTAAACTGTATTACTTACTCTACTTGTATTCGAGTCCAGCCAGGGTCTTCAGTTCACTCTTGAGTTCAATCTTTATTGGGTTTAGTCACAAGGGACCGCCTTGCTGAAGGTGAGTGATATCTATCCTCTCTACGGAACCACTTTGTAAACACTGAGAAAAAAAATTGTTGGCGCAAACAAAATTTGTTTGAATCAACCAAATCATCTGTTTATATAGGGACAAAAGAAATATTTGTTTACTCATTCCAAATTGAATTGTTTGAGGGAATTGGCTGTATTTTGTTAACAGTACAAACTGTTTAGCTGGCGATAAAATTGTTTCGCTGGACATATAAAATTCACATGCAATATTTAAAAAACTACATTTTTTTCATAACCTTTATAACCTAAAAACTACATGTATGGGCCAGGATTTGATTAAATAATCCTTGACTTAACTTTTTCTGTTCACGACCTTACCAACTTTTTTTTTCCCCAATAAATGTTTGGTGCAGCGGCGATGCGGAAGCTTCCGCATCACCACTGCACCAACCATTCCTCCCTTTAATGTGACGTAATTCGAGTGACCCCAGTATTTATCGTGTGACAATTTTTGAGACCCAAATGGACAAACACAAATTTACACCCAGCCAGACCTGAGAATCGAACCTAGAACCCCCCGCACCAAAGCCGGCCGCTCAACCAACTGAGCCACGGGGTGTCGGCACTGAGCTCTGAGGGCTTCTGTGCCAGTGGGATTGTTATTTCTATCGGAATAGTTAATATTCAATAACGATCGTACTGCTATATTTTGCCTTTCGCCTGCGAAAAGGTAAATGACGTTAAATAATATTATTAAAATTATCGCCGTCCACCGCAGCACAAAGAACCAGACGTGCAGCTGCGGTGTTTTCAATTGCATTGCATTTTCTTTTGTGATCAATAGAATTAACCGCTTTGAAATTGTTACAACTAAAATAATGATCCTTTAATTATGCAAATTTACAGTTTGGATGCCTTACTTGTCACACGAGCTTATATTTTGAAATTTGACGTATGCAGTGTTCGCCATCTTATCGCTCACGCACGCCAGTCTGCCACCTTTCGCAAGTCAACCAAATGGATATAGTTTCGACAGCAAAATCATTTAGTCCATCAAAAACAAATTGTTGGTTCATAGCTTATTATTTATAACTAACAATATTATTTTGTTGACAAGTTGTAACAAGTTGTTTGTTTACACAAAACATTTATTCGACGTCCTATAGTAACCAAATATATGTTTGACACAAACAAAGTGTGTTTATATAATTAATTTGGTCGAGGGAAATAATTAAATTTATTTGTAGGACTCAATGCTTAGTCTTGCCAACAAAATATTGTTTAGCTGAGGCAAACATCATCCAAACAAATATATTTAGTACAATGAAACAATTCTTTCTCTCAGTGAACGAGTCCCAGGCGAACTAGACCGTCTACCTAAGGGCTCAAACTGAAAATCTACTCCTAAGAGGGGCTTTAACCACTACCTCTCAGAGTCCGACACGCGACCGGCTCAGAACAAAGCTGGGGCTCCTACGCCGATCCCCTGAGTACCTGCGAGGCAACACGCACCTAACTGTCCACACAAGAAGCACAAGTGGTGAGCGATATGATGTGAGTTTAGAGCGGCGAGAGAATGCAAGGGCAGAGGGAGACGTAGAAAACCCCTCCGGCAACGTCAGCCATGTTTCTCACACTGAGGATATTGTCAGCGAGAAGAGTTCTGACCAATACGTCGCGGCGATACCCTCCAATACAAGCAGGATTACCCACGACGCGAGAAGCACATTTTGCGGTGTTCTGAAAAGGAAACGAGCATTCGGTGGTTAGCAGTGTGTTGGTTATTAAGGCCATGGGTTCTTATTTGGGCTATTTTATTAAGTCGTAATTTTTAAATCCTGAAGGGAAGCAGACATCGCAAAAGTCTTACATATAAATGTAGGAAATTGTTTGTACCATGTAGCATAAATTTTTCATTATTTATTTATTTTTTTATCATTTTGGCTAGTTGTAGACTCTAAGAAAACTTAATAAAATCGATAATTAGCCAGAATTATATAAACGAATGTTTTGAAAGAAAAATTGGCTACATTCTACAAACAATTTCCAACATTTCAATGTACCGGGTTGGCGATATCTACTTCCTTTCAGGATTTAACAAATTAAACTCGCAAAAACAGTATAAATGGAACCCGTGGCCTTAAGCTAAATCACAGTCACGTCAACTGTGGAGTTCGAACCATAATTGGGACCCAGATGTCCGCGCAATGACGGGGGACATAGGCGGCTGTTACACGCGGGAGGGAGAGCTCTCGACGCGTATTTCACGACACGACGCGACACAAAGAACCAATAACTGTAGCTGAATGAGACGGCGCAGCTGTGGTGACTGGAAGGAGTGGGTGTGATGGGGAGGTTGGTACAGAGCACTGCGGTGTTGGAACCGAGTACACCACTTGAGCCAGTCAATGGACGTACATCCGAGGTTTCCTACCGGGGAAGGAAGGAAGCCCTTTGTCCTGCCAATCCCCGTCGCATGCTCTTGGAGAATTCTTCCATTGTCGGCGCGTGCATCCTCGCCCGCCATTGTTTGGCCGAGGGAAAAAAATTCTCGAAACAAAGGATCACTGGTTTGCCTACCGTAGGTAAGGGTTGCACACTCTTGCAATTTCAAAGCAGCCGGTTTTTTTAGCAGACAAAATGTTCTTTTATTGTTCACGGTTTCTTTGGCCCGAACCTCGTAGACCAACTTGACTTTCCCGTGGCAACGACGTGTTAGAGGCGCACGTGAGGCAGACTTTGTATGAGCAGTCGCTCTTAATGACTTGTTCATTGATAAATCTAAAAGTCATATACGTCTTCCAGAGCAAAAGCAAACATTCTGCCACCAGAGTTTCATAACAAACACAGTTAATTTGACAACGTTCATTGCTATTATTAATACTCGAACTTGATGCCTCGTTATTTGTAAACCATTGTAGTATCCTCGGGTTCAAATCAAAAGTATTTATTGGTAGGAGAATGTCACCACTGGTAACTTACGTATTTTGATTCATCTCCGATACATTAAAAATAACAAGAATTAAGTTTGCACAGATACAAAGTGACTGTTCACTTACAAGAAGCACCAATGGCATTCAAGATAAACGCGCGTGTTGTTGCATTTTTCATTTAAACAGCTGATAGCATAATATTTAGTCACTGCTTCTGAGACTCTGGCCTATAATAATGGCAGGTATAGGCGAATTAATAGCAAAGTGAGCACTTATTTAATTATCTCCTAGCAGACATAAGGGCGCTGTCTAACTCTGAGACCTGGAGCGAGCAGAGATAGGGACAAGCACATTAAGGTCGTGCTCTCTAAGATTATACTTTTTAGCAATATTAACCGTTTACACCTAAACGAGAGCAGATAATAGAAATGCGTATGTAAGTTTAGTTAAAAATCGTCTTCTCCATGTTGGTTGATTTTTTCAAGGTGGTAAATGCTATGGTTTTAGTTAATTTTGAAACTAACAAAATTCTTGTTAATTAACGTTGTATCCGAACCCATATAGTTTCTTACTTTGGAAAATGAAGCTATCACGGAAAAAACATTTAAAGCAAAACTGCCTGACATATTTTTCATAACTGTTCTCGTTTAAGCTTAAAAAAATTATTTTCGCAAAAACAGTAGAAACTAATATTCTATTCTGTGTGAACTTAAAAATGCCATTAACAATGACTTTTTTGTGCATATCTGTGTGACCAGGATTGTAACGTGTCAGGATTTTTATTACATTCCTATGTGGTTTGTTTTTATATTTAAGAAAGTATTTCATCAAACCTGAAATTATTATCTATATTTGTAATGATAATAGTGTTTTGGCTTTATCGTATGTCAGTATGTAGCCTAAACTTAATTTTTTGAAAGACCAGATTATTTGCATTTTAGCTCATGCTTGACTATTTTCTCCACGACTACTCTGATAACCATTCTCACAGGACAGTTTTGAATTGTGTTACCGAGTGCTGATTAGCTGGTGGATTTACGCTTCTGAAAACAATAAATGTTTTTTTCTTCACATATACATTTTACAATTTTACAATAAAGGCGTGAAGAGGGACTTGCCACGGGACGATGAGGGAAGATGCGGCAAAACGGTCGTTTCCAGCTTTAGGGTTTACCCTTATTAATTTAAGCCGAGTCAAGTGGTTAATAGTTCAGGTTGCCTGTGAGGGGAAGAAGGCGTCAAGATAAGTGCAAGAGGGCCCGGACTCGGAACTACAGCGAGGTTGTACTAATTAGTCTCCTGTGATCAGACATCGTGTGTTAATGAACTGTAATCGTACAGGTCCGAGGGCCTAAGGGAAGACATCGGGAGAATTGGAGCATCTTACCGAAGTGTGCCCGAAGCCTGCCTGAAACCACAACCATTGACGGGACCCAGCAGACGCCAGCAGGATAATTTACTAGCCAGAGATAAGTGGAAACCGTTTTATGTACTTGGCGTTATGTGATTTGCAAGATCGACGCCATACTCCTCCGTACATAGAAAATTGGATGTTGTTGGCTTTAGTTTACGAACTTATTCTATACATACGTCCAACCTGATATAACAGACATTTACTCAGTTTTCTCTATCAATTAAAATTATTAAGCGTGTTTATTTTAATCCATCTACCAAGGCTAAAGACTCTAGGCTATATCATGCACGTAGGAATACCTGGCTGGCAGTTAATGACCAGTAATCCAGAAATTATTTACGTTTGAATTGTTTCAAACTTCATAAGTTTTGTTGTTTTGCAGAAATGCCTTAATTACTTTATTTTGAGGTCTGAGTATCTTCAAATAATTTTCCCACTAAATTATATACAAATCTATCATTAAATTCATGCAAATCCACAAACGCCACATCTTTTATTAGCCACGTAGTTAGAAATGTCTTGTGTATTACATACCAGCGTAAATGACTGGCTATTGAATGTTGGTAAGTCAGGCAAAAGCTACGAAACCTCATACATACTGTGTAGTATTCCTACGGCAGTATGTGTATACGAGCTAGCCGCCCGTAATATAAACACACTATTAAGGTCTTTATTATGGTTGCAAGCTACCTTGCAATAAGAATATTTACATTATAACATTGCCATGTGGTATTTTTGCCCACATGGCAACATGATCTCTTAGGTTTTCAAATACCCTGAAAACTATAAACAAATAAATGTTTTCACTGTACAAAAATATTCTAAAACATCATTTTATAAACTTTGCCCAACGTTTTCATAACTGTAGCAATATTCTCCTTTTTTCATGTCACAGAAATTTTTTATGCTAGTATTAAAAATTACTGATCACCGCCGAATATAATTTAACACGTAAATCCATATTCCTGCTCACGCAACGGCTGTCTAGTTGGTAACACACTTAACCACGAATAGTTAATTTTATTGTGAATTTAGGCGTTAATTTATGTAAATAATGAAATATTTACACTATTTAACTATTCGCATGCCATCATTAAAGTAAAATAGTTACGGAAATAGTGTAAAGGAAACATTCAGCAGAATCTTAAAAATGTTTACTTTACCGCGATTTTGGAAGGAATCAGCTTTTGTGTTTTTAAGGGAACTTGACAGAATTATTCTCCAGGAGTTTATTATTTTAACAGTTTTGTACATACTGTAAGGAGAGAGACACTGGTATTTCCTTCCAATTACAAACTTGCCACACACATTTGAAAAAGGCGGATGATGTGATCAAATGTTTGCCATATTACCTTGGAAGAATATACAAGTTCCATATTATGTTCTTTCGGGGGATGAAGCGAATCTTTTAAAACTTTTATTTTAAGGCACTTTCAGCGTCACATCTTGAGCAGTTACAAAGAATATTTTTTAAGCGTCTTTTAAACTCATAAGCTATTAGTTGCAGCTAAATTTGGTATCGTGACAAGTGAGGTTGTATTGTGAAAATTCCCAACTTCGCCGACATGAGAACTAAATATTTGTGCTTGTTGCACGATGGTGTCCTTGGCAAGGAAGGTGAACATCATAATGGCCTATAAGTACCTAGAAGAACAATCACTAACTGAAACCAGTGATGTACATCTCCGATTTTATTCACTTCATGAAGACCGGAGTGTCACTACCGTTTGTAGCAATTCATTTACTATAGAAACTTCACTTGCAAGCATACTACAGCATACATGAAAAAAATTACCTATTATTGGCACCCCCTTTCTCTGCAATTTTCGCCCATAGATTGCATGGGGAAGGGAATGAGGTGAAAGTGACACTGTAGTGTGTATCGGTTCACTATTTTCCCACATCACCGCCATATTGCAAACAGCAATAAATATTGTTGTTTATGTTTGTTTGATTGCCAACTACACATTAACAATTAAGTGGCTTCAAGCGATGTTTTTCGTACACAGTTGCAAGCTTGTCATTGCTTCCTGTCTCCTGCCTGTTGTTTTACACTTTGATAATTGTGTGGAGGAGTGACGCTAAAACATTTTTAAGAAATGTACTTGCACCTTGTGTTTATGTCCTTTACTGAACGTGCTGAAGTAAATACTTAACGCAAAATCAAAATTTTTAATAAGACATAAAATGAACTATCGAGACCGATTTTGTAACGGTTCTGATTTGTTTAATTAATAATTGGAACTTGGGAGTTGTGCGTATTGCCCGCCTGCCAGGTAACACACTACAGTATTCGTTTGGAAATTAAAACTTTGAGTTGTTACTCGAAACCGTTGGGGGTTATCGTGTTTCCACGAAATTTCCCTTTTAGTTATTTGCAACATGTGGATTCATATTTGCCTGATGCCTGGGCCAGAATGCAGGTTTAATAATCTGTACTTACGTGCTAGTCTATTCACTAGGCACTATTACAGCCGCACCAATTTCTAGTTCGTTTTGAGCGAAATCTCTGTCTCCTAACCACTTGCAACAAGAGGACCGATTTTATTACGCATGTCATGCTGCTCAGTAAATCATTTTCAAATATATCAGAATCCAGAGTGTACAAAAGTTGTATGCAATTCGAGGGTGACTACCCCTGTTATTATGCATTAAGGCGGAAGTTATTTACGTGAATTTTCCGTGGGTTACAAGAAATCGGTATCATTACACCATATTCTATGTATTGTCATTTTTATAGCATATTTTGGGATATTTTCAGAAGATACAGTTTTAAAATTAAATTTTCAAGGGCTCATTGCTCCCTTAATGTTAGGATTAGATACCAAGTGTCCTGTATGTCATCTGCTTATTTTTCTGTGAGGATACACTTGTCAAAGCTCGTCGGTCGAATTTAGGTACACCCTGTTCACTCATTTCTCTTATTAAACATTGCGTGAGTGAATTTATTGGATTATACTGTTATAGGTCATTCGGAATAAAGTGAGCACTAAAGATTTAACCTTTGAAAAAAATAACGAGCCGTTACTGCATATAAGTCAACAATAACAACAGTTACATTATTGTTTGTATGGTTGGTAGCGAATAATTGCATGTAGTTCCGTGTATTTTCTTATTTGAATACATCATTAGTGAAACAACATCAACTGCAATCGACCTCTCTGTATTTAATATACTTTAAAATGTTTATTTAAGTTCTTATTGACCTACCAACTGACTGTATAATTTTATTTAATTAGCGCAAGTACAAAGCGACACAACCGAGCCGATTGTCGTTGGCAGACGCCGCTAATGCTTCGCGCCACAGAGGTAGTTTAAAGTTCCACCGACAGATGGCATCAGAGTTAGGTTTTCGCCGCTTCGCCAAGCTTCGCTTGGAAGCGAATTGCGTCATTCAGTTTGTTTGTCCGTTGTGTAATGAATATGGGTTTCTGATAAACACATTCAAAAGTACTAGAAGTGACTGTTTATGAATATCATCGGTAAATTATGTGAAGTCATTAGTAATGTAAGTTGTTTTGTTTTATGGTCGCCAGTCTGAGTAGCCTATCTGGAAATAGAAACAGTATTTTTTTCCCCGGTTTTACACATTAAGAAAATACGTTAGGTATTTATTGTTCCTCTTTACGTGCGTCGTCGTCGTTCATTGCAGTGTGCTGAACGGAATTTGTATTCTTGAGTTGCGTGTGTCGTGTGTGTTTTTAGTGGCGGTTTTAGTTTAAAAGTTCGAATATACTGTGCATACATTTACGAGATTCGTAACGGTAATAGCGCCGTTCGAGTGCACACAGGGAAACCAGTGTTATAAGACGTTTACTCGCAGGTATTTATAACTAAAATTACTACTGAGTTTAGCATATATTCAGCACCCGTGCATTTAATGAGTAGATATTGTAGATGACATTTATTGGAGCACTGTAATGCAAATGTAAACATTGTACAAGCCTACGTAAATAAAAGCACGTGGCAATGTTGATGTTTACATGCAAATATAAATTATTCATGGCTTTTTTGAGTGCTCACTTTATTCCGAATCACCTATACAAAGTCACTCATAAAGAAATCATGTAATGTTACGAAATTCTTCTTTATAAGTTGTCGAGTTCACTATCTCACACACGTTTGCCTCCAAATATATTAATATAGTAAAATAATGTATTTAAGTTCTACAAGTAAAAGCTAACTATTCTTCTCCTTTTGAACATAAAAAATTGACCAAAACACTAAAGCATCTAACCAATGCACAAGGAAAAAATTACTGTTACCTGTTAAATATTACAATAACAGAAACAGTAAAATTTTACTGTTGACATACACTAACTGCAGTGTAGCCAACAACTTTTTGCAGCATTGTTTCAAAGTTATCCAATTTTGTATCAAACTTGCTTCGCTCATCTAATTTATTTGCTCTATATTTTATATAACTTGCATGGCCATGATCACGAGACAGATAACAACTGCCTTTAATTATAACCATAGTTTGTCTTTCAAAAATGCATTGACAAATAAATATTTCGCTCCCGACATTCAGGAAAATCTAAAGTATCGACAGAAGACGGATGTGTTTATAGGAACAGTGTTGATTGCAGACAACAAACCCAGTTCTAGGCAGATCGGTCGCATGTAATCCTCTGTCAGCTATGGTCGCGACGAGTAGCTGCCGTTGTCGGTTATAGTAGCAGCGAATGGCTGCCGTTATCGGCTATTGTTGTGGCGACTGGCTGCTGTTGTCGGTTATGGTAGCCGTGAATACCTGCCATTATCTGTTAAGGTCGTGGTAACTTTTACTGTCGTCTATGGTCACTACGAGGGGCTGTCGGCTATTGTCGCAGCGAGTGGCTGCCTTTGTCGGTTATGGCAGCGACGGGTGGCTGCCATTGTCTGCTATGGTCGCTGCGAGTGACTGCCATTATCGGCAATTGTTGTGGCGACTGGCTGCTTTTGTTGGCTATGGGCACGGCGAGTGGCTGTCGTCAGTTGTGGCTACTGCGAGTGTCTGCCGTTGTCAGTTGTGGTTGCTGAGAGTGGCTGCCGTTGTCGGCTGTTGTCGTATCGAGTGGTTGCTGTTGTCGGCTATGGTCGCGGCGATAGTCATATTGCAGTGGTCGCTGCCTCGTTACAAAATTCGTGTTATAATCGGTTATACTAATCGAACTTAATCGCGTGCTTCTATAGTTGTGCGCTGTCATGCTTATGGACTGAACCATATGCGCGGTATGGAAGACGCCATTCGTCTATTTACCTATACGTCAGTTAATAATGGTAACGTAACATATGCTCTACATTTGTTCTCAGGTCTGTCCGGATTTCAGTAAAACTATTTCGAGGGTGACTATAGCTCGGCATACTGTATTGAAAAGACGTTTCCCTTGGGTGGTTGTTTGCATAATGTCTTTAACAACTGCAACGAGTGAAAATAGGCATCGGTGATATAGTGATCAGACAACTAACTCATTTCGCTCCAATGTGACCCGGACCCGGCGTGCTCACTATTCACATGAAGAACGTAGCGGATATTGACTGGTAGGTTTTCTCGGCGTATTTCAGTTTTCCCGTCTTTATGTTTGGCACCTATTCAGTATTTAACACACAACATATTATTAAGCGCTCAAATATTTTATTGTTGTTTAAGAGTAGAATTTAAATAATTCCGAAAGGCCTGATCTGATTCAATTTCCGATTACTCACGCAAAGAGATGGCCAGGCTCGTGATTTCTATACTGATTAGGTCAACAATTATAGCAAAAATTTACGTTGGTTCCTTTGTCGATTAGCGATAAATAGGACACTTTTAAAAGCGCTGCCGACGATTATTTACAGGCAAGTCTTCGTTTCCCGCTTTTTGGTAGTAAATGCAATGTCGTGCAGATAATAAACACAGTATATATAATTTGTTGATTCCAAAATTTTATGAACTTCAAACAAAACGCTACATTTATAAATTGTAAATAATCTTTTGGAATGCCTTAAAAATACCTCTCTTTACCGTTTTGATCGCTCTCGTGTTTAGATTTCATTGAATTGAAATGTGAAACGCCTTTACAACGAATTTCAGCAAACAACTATAACTAAGTCTCAATAACTCTATATTTACCCATTTCTCTCTCAGGAAATGTGCTCAAAACTAACACGAGTTGGTCGATTTCAGCTAAATTGTTTCTTTCTTTTACTATTATTTGACACAAAATTAAAAAATCTAAAACGTTTAGACATTCACTTACATTTTACACTACATTCAGTTTAAATATTAAGTCAAACAGACTGATAAGTTTCCGAGTTGAGAAATTCTCTGCGCTGAATGACTTCTCGTAAACACTGAACGGTATGAGTTGTTAGAGAATGATAATACAGGAAGAGGAACAGAGGACAAGATGAAAGCTTGGCTGTTTGGGTCGTGATTCACGGCGGTGTGACGGTTACAAGTTGGAGGTTCAATTAACGCACCACGTCCGAGCCCCTCGTCACGGTTATTAACCAATTAGCTCCCTCTTTCACGTCTGCACCCCCTCTCTGGCGTTCTCACGGGAGCGTATCGCATCCCTTCAACACACACACACACACACACACACAGAGCCGTGAGCTATGTAGGCTTACTCTCGGACTTGACACAATTCACTATTCTGTCTACCATGCTTATTGTCATGGATTTTAAACTGGCAGCAAGTAAAAAATAATTAATTTCTTAGTAAAAATAAACGTAAAAATTACTCTTTCAAATATATACTTTTGCTCATAATTTATGGAAAAATACTGTCGTATGAGGCGTTAATTTTTAATGCTTTGTAATTATAAGGGAATTTTAAAGTTCATATTTCACAAAAAATTTAAGCTTATATTATTTTTGAATGCCTATCTACGAAATTTTCCTTTATTTGGAGATATTAATTAATTAAAAATCGCAGAGTGGATTTAAATACCAGATTTTTACCTTTAATTTTGATTACAATACATTTTGGCAGTATACGCAACCGTTTAGGAGATAAATTTAAAAAAAAAAAAAGTGATTGGCGGTCATTTTCAAAAATGGCCCAAGGAGCTCCACGTGGATTTGCGAGGACTTTAATTATTATTACGCAAGAGTAATTTTCTCTATGTCTTCGTTTGAGATGGAAGTTTATTAATTTAAAATAAAACAGTCAATTTTTATTCTTCGTTTAGTAGCAAACAACCGAGCGAGGTGAAGGAATGATAGCACATTGGACTCGCATACGGGAAGGCTTGGGTTCGATCCCCGGCTCTGGTTTTCCCTATATTCCCGAAATCACTCCAGGCGAATGCTATGATGGTTTCTTAACGAACACCATGGCCGACTCCTCTCCCAGCTCTTGTCATTGCATCAAGTTGTGTATCACAGTCTCTGATCATCTCGCTGTCGAGGTGACGTAAAGCCCAATTACCTTAACTTACCTAACCTAGCAGCAACAAAATTGTAAACACAATAATCTCAACAGTCCTCTGAAAATAGAGAGTCACACTTGTCACAAATATTAGTTGGCTGTGACAGCTACGCCAAAGAAATACTGACCCTGAATAGAAAATATCGTTTACATTAACAGTTCAATCAATATGAAGACTACGATTTTTAATAAATCATCAGTGTACAACCTTATTAGTCAAGCGGTGATGGTGTGTCACAGTGCGCTGCGAGGCACCCCAAGTGCATTGTTAACTTCACTCTTCTGGTCACTTGCATTAACTCACAAAATTCTCCTACTTCTCTCGAATCACCAGATAGACAATCCCCTTAAATAGCGAGGCACTGTACTCCTCGACACAACACCTCCAGTGTTCTCTACAGCTCTACGCCTCTCTGCAGCGTTCTTAACACACTCGACACTGCCAAGTGTTGTTCGTCCCTTCTGCAGCTTGCTGACTGGTGTTACCCAGCCTCGTAGTCAACCACCGCCGACACAACGCCGCCTTTAAGACGCTCGTCGCCGATGTACTTGGGGTGTTGTCGGTGGCAGGAGTGATGAGGAGCTTCTTTGGAGGGGGGGGGGCGGCACCTTGGCCGTGGTTTTCGACATAGAGACAGCGGCGGTGATTGGCGTTAACCTTGAACGTCAGAGGGCTGCAAAAGGTACGAACAAAACTTCAGGTTTTGTCGAAGGCAGGACTGACGAGGAGCGGCGTCATTGTGGCGGTGGTCGATATCGAGGCAAGGAAACCCCAGTGGGCTGCCGAAAGAATGAACAACACTTGGGGTTTTGTCGATGGCAGGACTGACGAGGAGCTTTTTGGGAGCGGCGTCGTGGTGGCACTGGTCGACATCGAGTTTGGGTAACACTCTAAGGTTGAAAAAGGGACGAACATTACTTGGGGTATTGTTGGCGGCAGTAGTGACGAGGAGGGCGTTTGTGGCGGCATCGAGGTGGCTAGGGATAAAGGGATAAACAACACTTGGGGCGTTGTCGACGGCAGGACTGACAAGTAGCTTCTTTGGGGCGGCGTCGTGGCGGTGATGGTTGACATCGTGGCTGTGTAACATCAGCGGTAGTGACCATAGGAGTTTGTTGGAAGTGGCGTCGTGGTGGCGGTGGTTGACATCGAGTCTGGGTAACACCCGAAGTGTTTCGTCAGCAGATGCTACCAATGTTTGTAACACGTGCCACACACACACGGCAGAATTACATACCATTTAAAACAACAGGACGTGATTATATGACCTGACGAAGCAGTAGTGGCAGCCCTGATCCCCAAATTGGTTAACATCCATCACCAACATTGAAAATAGTGTGTATTATACGTAATATAATAACACGGTTCTGTATCCAGCATTAGTCGGTTAACTATTTTATTCTATTCAAATTGCATTATTTATATAACTATTTTACGAAGATGCGCCCCATTTTCAGTCGACCTATATTGGCAACCAAAACAAAGGACGGCCATTGCGAGTGTAAGTTTCTCGTGGGTTCGTGTGCGTTTGTGATTCTTGTAAGGTGTTATTTAATATTCTGTGCGTATATTTAATATATTGCAATGCAAAGACTAAAAAACCAGTCTGTAATCGCCAATGGGATATTACGACGTTCGGCAACCAATAAAAAGGACTGCGATTGCGAATGATTGAGCTTCTCACGTGTTACTGATTCTTTACTTTGAAGATGTTATTTTAATATTCTGTGCGTATATTTAATAAATTTAAATGCAAGGATTAAAATACCCGGCCTGTAATCGCCAACGACAACAGGATATTTTAAGATGCGTTTCGGAAGAGCGAACTGGAAAAAAGTTCAGCCTTGCAGCAGCGTGGCATGTCTACAAAAACAGTCGCTAAGTAAGAAGCAGGTAATCTGTCCAGAGAGAATTACTACCGAAAATAGAAAAATGGTACATACCTTTAATTTTAACCGAATTTGTGGGTAAATACTTACGGCTCTTGTTGCTGGCTTATGTAAACATACTTTTTCAAGTCGCCGACTCAATAATTTCTTTGTGCATGGAAAAGTCCGTGTTTAATGCCTTTTTTTGTTAGCACGTAAGTGGTACCATTTAATATCAAGTCCACGTGAGATTTTGTGCCTGTCAGCTGCAAAAGTGTAGGCCTACATACCAAAAGAAATGGCCAATAGATTGAAGCCTTTGTATTTCCCGGCCATTAAAGTGTACTTGTCTAACCACATGAGTTATCAAAATATTTAAAGCTGAATTGGGCAATTAGACTTACCTGTGTTAGTTTATTACTTACGCTTTTTGTTGATATATTATTTCTGTTTAGGTTGTGAGAGTGCAACCTTTTGTTATGTGTAATCTAAAATAAATAAGTTAACTAAGTTTTTTTTTTTTTTATATATAAGTTTTGTGAGTCGCACGACTGTGATAACATACATATCTCGAAGGTAGGCCCTATCCACAAAAAGTAATTTTTTTCGATAGTCTGCTGCATGAAACTTAAACTACTGCTTTATGATCTGATGGTGCAGAACCAAATTGAAGGCAACAAGAAAAATAATTGAATTATTACTTGCATGCATTATTTAGTTTTTTTTTAATTTTAGTTTAAAGATGTTTGCTAGCACTGTCGTACGCTCTTGCAACCAGATAAGCAACTAAATAAGCTACTATTATTTAAACTATTTAGGTGTCAAGTAGAAATAAAAAACAAAACAGAAATGTTACCCATACTTTTTTTTGGTAATGCCATTAAATGTTACAATTTTAAGCATAGCTTGGAAAATATACTACAGATAATGTTAAATTTTGAATTATTATATTAACTGTGAAGAGTAGGCTACCTACTATTGCTGCAATATGAACCATTAACATTTCCCACCTAACCTTAGTAAGATTAATGTGCAGCCAGTCTTGAAAACAAATTACCTACTTGTCTGAGTTCTAAAAATAACCAAAAGAAAATCACAACACACTTAGGATGTTATTGCAATCATTATACCGTCACATGGGGTGAATAAGGACGCTGGGAAGAATAGGGAAAAAATTTCAAATCAAATGTTCCAGTACGCGGTTTTAAAACCCTAGTTTTTCCTTAATGTCGGCAGTTTATAATTTTACAATGAGTAACTGTATTGAAATATAATTTAATTTTAGATCAAGTCTAAGCTAGGAATACGTTTCAAATTTTGTCCCTATTCGCCCCAGCGTCCCTATTGACCCCATGTGACGGTATTCGTTAGCTGCTGACATGTTTTGATTGTCGCCTGGAAAGCACATGGCGGTGGAAGGCTACATAACGTTTTGTTTACATTTTCCTACTTTTTTATGATCTGTCAAATAATGGAATTCTCATACTGTATAGACTGTAGCTGCTCATCCCTATCGTCCAAACTGTGTTCAACTTTCAAAGAAATAGTATTAAAAAAAAACTGTACCAAATGTTTTCAAGTGGAATTTTTGCGGACTATTATAGATAGTTTAAAATTTAAAAGAAAAATAAATAAACTGAGGCTACGCATAAAACCTGATTTTTGTACGAAACAAGATTAAGTAGGCATTTTTGATAATGAAAAAATACGCAGGATCTTTGAATAAAATTAAATGCTTTACTATAACATTTAGTGTAAAATAAAATGTTAAGTGTCTTAATCAATACTCTTTGTTATTTAACAATAATGATTGAAGTTTAACTGTAAGGATTGTTGACATTTGCATTCAAAGCATATGTGCGGGTGCGAAACAATTTTATTTTATGGTTAACTGATCTACAGAAATGTAACCTTTTTATTAAGAGCCAGTTGTATCAACACTGGTCAGCGCCTGGAGTAAATTGTATTCTCCTGTTAGGCTATAAATACGTTGTATGAACTCCTGTTATCGCTAGCCAGAGAGATTTTTCTCTGGCTAGGTAACCTGCCGTAGAATAGTGACGAGCGCGGGACGATTTACAAGATGACTATGACAGTTGCGAAAATTCTATGACTCGTTTAAGTAAATACAAATATAATACTTTGTGCGAAGTCAGATTATTTTGAGATATTGTAGCATTAAACTATAACTGAGCGTGAGATTGGGTCAAAACGAAAGGAAACAAACTGTGTAGGCGATTACGTGCTTCGAAATACGTGTATATAACCAAGCAAATTCGTGTATAGTAACGAAACTGAATATTAGGAATATGTGCTTTGTTTATCCGATGTTACTTCCAAACTTGTTTTGCATAATTTAAAATTAAAATCCTATTGATTGCGATCGTAATTTTAGCCACTTTTGACTTTGGCAATATTAATGTCTTGTGCCTAAGAAAATAACGTTTTGATACGTTTTCGTAACCTCAAATTGTGTAACTTGTTGTGCATGTACAAGGACGTAGGAAGTGTGAAGTTTCATGTTTATAAGCTACATAGGAAAATCGCCATAAAAATATTGTTACAAGCATGTTTTAGTTGCGTTCTAAATTGTGGGGAGTACAAACATTTTTTAATGTAGGGGTTTTATTTTCGTTGATTGGCAAATGTTCGAGAATAATTACATGCTAGCATTTGTAATGCAGGTGAGATCGCTATGTTTCACGGTTATGTTTTTACATAATTTCAGAAATTAATTTTTAATTCCAAGCAAGCTTCATAACTCGTGTGACATGGTATTTATAAGTTCATTTTATAGCGTTGGCCTACAAGTGGCATTCGTCGTTCAGCGAGTCGTGAGTAAACTTGTCAGGGGCGTCATTTCAGGTTTTTCCAGGGGGGGGGCAAGATTTTGTTTTCTGACGACAGTGACCTTGTTGCATCTCTTTTATTAATGAAGTATGTATAAATTAGATACTTTAATAATAAAACTTAAGTTTTATGTCCTTAAGTTAGCATTATTTACGTTTAAAAATACAAAAAATACATTTATACACAAAATTTCCAAATCCAGGGGGGGCATTTGCCCCCCCCCCTTGTAGCCACAAATGACGCCCCTGAAATTTGTTATGCCTACATTACTTCTAAACAATCCAGTGCTAATGTGTTGCACATGTCATTCGTACAAGGACTTCACATAAATTATACTGGCTTTGTAAGTGTTCATTGAGGTAGGTTTTAATTGTGTAGACATACATGTTATGTGAAAATATATGAAACAGTCTCACGAAAGAATATAAACTAAAAGTTAAGCCCTCAAATCTTATGTAATAAAGAGAATCTCAACAGAATTTCTCTTAAATAAGTACATATTAAATTTAAACACTTAAATTTTATCATTTTGTCACATATTTTGACGGTAATGGTAATTTTAAGTGTGATATATGTGGTACTTGTGTTGTAATAACTTAATTGACTTATTCAATATAGCCTTATACAGAATAAACATGTTATAAAACTTAATATTTCAAATCTCATTTGTAAAGGCTTTCATTTTTCGCACATACTTTGTAAATAATACGAAAAGAAGTAACAAACATTGCATTCTTGCCAACATAATTTAAGTTTTCGGGCTAAAAATACTACAATTCTAGTAACTATATTGCCAACATACACATAAAACCACCACAAAAACTCTTAAACATAGTAGCTAACAAGGGAATAAAAATGGCTGATACAACACAGCTGGGCGTTTAACAATAGAATTAACTAACACGGTGTTAGCTAACCACCTGTTTGTTGGATGTTGATAGAACCGGCCCTAATTGGTTTTGGTGCTGAAGGGCATGGCCGTTGATCAATTCTCGCCGGCGCAGAGCACTGTCAATTAGTCTTGTTGGGTGAAAACCGCAGAACAGGGAAGGGGAGGATAAAGCATCAGTATAGATGCCTATACACGGCTTAGGGGCCAGTCATTCCCCAGTTATGGCGGTGTAGAAATTAAAGTGCAGGTTTCATCTCCAGTTAATTTTTATTAAGTGTCGTTAATGAAAATGTTATGCCGGGGCGGCGGTGGTCGAGAGGTCAGACCGCTCGCCTCTCACCTGGACTATCCGGGATCGGTCCCGGATTATTTTTTGCACGTGGGAAACGAACCGGATGTTGCCGTTGGCTGGCGGGTTTTCTCAGGGAACTCCCATTTTCACTGCCTCTCTCATTCCTTCGCTGCTCCACACTCATCTTACCCTCACCTCATCCATTCCTCGGGCCGGAGGGCGACTGCCATGTCTCGCTAGTCAGCCCAAACTTCGCCCCGGTCTTCTCTCGTAAATACTGTGACACTGCCCGAAGACGGGAACACGTACTGAATTTATTTTCAATGAAAAGGTTACAATCTGTACACTGTAAATTATTTTACTTTTACAAAGAAAAACCTTTGGAAACCCAGTTTCCGAAAACATTCCTTGCAAAACTACAAAGGCTGTCTTAGTAAAAAATGCAATATATAGGTTTTTAAAATTACGAGGGATAGCCTTATAGTTGTACTTGCAACAAGGAATTAATTAAATTTTAAATACTCGTTTTATTTTTATAATAACACCTGATCCATATATTAAAGAACTATTAAATGAATAAATAATACGTGAAATTATTTTGAAAATAAAAAAAAAATATATTTTCAAGGAGGCGCACGGATTCCAATCACAATCCCGCGCATATGTAGGCTACTACTTATCTTTCCCCTAGACCACCTTGATATCGGCACTATCTGATTTGTGTTCAATTATAAGATTCTCAGTGTACAGTATCTTTGATAACACTTTTTTTAATTTTTATTTGAAAGTATATGCACTCATTATGAAAATTCACTTCATCGCAGAAAATTGTTCTACAAAATATGTGATTTTCTAAAAAAACATTTCTATGACATTTTACAAATAAAATCTTCGTAACTTTATAAACAAATCATTTTACAAGGGAAATATTTGTACATTTACTAAAGTATGTGAAACTACAATGAAATGCTGGTCAAATTCAAGAATCACTGTTCATCGTGTACCGCCCAAACTAAAACAATAATATAATCAGGAAACGCAAGGGAAACGATATTTAATTGTTTGTTGCAGACTGGCCAATAAAACACTGGTTTGAACAAAGAGAAACGTCAGGTCATCTTGTTGTGCAGGGGAAGAAGTTTGAGAGACGTAGCTGCAGAATTTTAACAAACAAAATGGTGGACATTTCGAACACATGTTGTAACTTCATATTTTCTCTACGTTTCCTGACTTATGGGACACACTGTTTAGTGACGTGCAGTCCATCCGCCGTTCATCCTTCTGTGAAACTTTGAGTGGTGATCTCAATCATTTTATAGTAATGACAACAAAGTCAAGCAAAATCAGCGTGTTGCTCTGGTAATTATATCTCGTAGCTTAATTATTTTACTTAAAATGGCTGTGGAAATGTACGCTCAGTCTGTTTTCGCCCACGTGAAATAAAAATCGAATACTTAGTTACAAGACGGACAATAACTACAATTCCTAAACGAAATGATTCTTAAATGTGGTTCGTAAGTAGACGAAATTTAAAAATGTTGAATGGTTGTTGAGTAACAAATGATCGACTGAATCTCTGCACACCGTTTGATGGACGGCACCGCTTGTGTTTTCTCCGAGTCGTTCTTGTGTTTCCTGTTGTTGCAATAGTTTCGTTAAGTGATGCTCGTGTTGTCTCCTTATTTTGTGTATGCGCTGTCTCTTGTTTTACTTGTATAATTCCATCTATCTTTCGTATTGGGGTTTTTGTCTGTGTTTCCAGTCAGTTTTATTTTGTCTCATGGAATAAAAAAATTTCTGGCGAGGTTAATTTAATGTTCGTGTATTTGTAACTGCCTGAATTCCTGCGTGATTATATTTTCGTAGTGGGCTTGATTATTAAAAAAACACATAGTTTGTTTGCAAACAGAACTTAAGCAATAGACTGTATACATAAACACATTCCAAAACATTTTAAATATCTCAGAGCACACGTGGACCTTATGGCTGTGCTTAAGTCGCCATATTAGGTTGTTATATTTTTCGCATTTATGAAATTCTAAGAAAAAAGATTGGCATCTGCGACTATAGCGCAAATTATATTTATCTTGCGTTACAGTACAAATATTAGAGTTGAACTTTTAACGTATATCTAACGTGCAGCCAGTCAGACAAAATAAGGATATAGAAATGTTGGAATGACTTTGACCTAAATATATGCTAAAAGTTCGCTACCATGATTGAACTGAAGCACAAGATAAATATATTATTGCTTTAGCAGTAAATTCCCAAATTTTCTTCTCAGAGTTTCATAAAAGCGAATATAGGTCATTCGGGATAAAGTGAGCACTAATCATCAACAAGAGTTACTTTACTGCTTGTATGGTTGGTAGCGATTCATCGCACGTAGTTCCGTGTGTTTTCCTATTTGAATACAACATTAGTGAAAGAACGTCAGATGAAATCGACCTCTCTGTATTTAATATACATCAAAATATTTATTTGTGATCTTATTGACATTTCTACTTATAGTATAATTAGGTTCAATTGGCGCGAGAAGAATGTGGCGTTATCGCAGGTCTCTGGTCATCTTGCACGTTACCGCTTGCTCCGTGCTTCAGACAGTTCAAAATTCCACCGACAGGTTACATCAGAGTCAGGTTTTCGCCGTTTTCGCGGCGCCGCTTCGCCAAGTTGCATCATTCGCGTGTGTTTGTCCGTTGTGCTTATACACACATTCAAAAGTATTGTCAATTTCTATGAATATCATTGCCATATGATGTGAAACCATCAGTATTCTGTAAATTATGTTTTACGTTTGCCAGACTAGAAAAAAATATACTTTTTATTTCACATATTAAGAAAATATGTTATTTATTCTTTCTTTCACATGCGTCGCCGTTCGCGGCAGTAGAACTGAACGAAACTTGAATTCTTAAATTGCGTGTCTCATGTGCGTGTTTTTAGTGGCGGTTTTTAGTTTTAAATTCAAATAAACTATGCCCGCATTTACGAGATTCGTAACGGCAATAGTGCGTATTGTATCAATTAGTCGATGGACAGAAACTGCTAACCAGTATTATAAAACGTTAACTGGCAGGTATTTACAACTACAATTACTTTTTATTATGTCTAATATTCAGCCCCAGTGCATTTAATGAGTAGATATCGTAGATAAAATTTAGCGGAGCATTTTAATGTAGTTGTAAATATTGCACGACCCTATGTAAATAAAAGCACGTGGCAATATATTTGTTTACATTCGGCGGAAAGATATGAAAAGGCAGAAAGTAGAAATAAATCAGGGCTTTTTAGAGTGCACACTTCATTCCGAATCACCTACAGTAAAATAATCATTGTGGGGATGAAACAGAGTCTTAAGGGGCCTCCCTGGATAGGCTGTGATTGTGTGTGTGAGACAGGGGCAGTAAGGTTGCCCTTGACAGACATATGTAATTCACTATCGCATCTATGAGCAAGCCACTCAACTGGCGTGCGGTGATGTACTATTATACTTTACTCCTATGACCTATAGTATGAAGATGTGACCACATTATTTTATTTTTTGGGCAGCGTAGTTCAAAGTCTAACGCTTGTTTCTACAGCTGTGTTATTCGAATCTGGTTGTTATTTTTTCAGATACGGCTCCCAAAAAACACCATTTTTGGCCATTTGAGAAGGGGGAGGAAGGGGAAATAATCTTTCTAAAAACGTGTAGTGTTTTTAGAACTAGGCCTATAGCGACATGGTTTGAAGTGAGTGGCCTTTTAGTAAGTATACAAATATAATGCGCGTTAAAAAGTTTAGTCAAAAAAAGAATAGTTGTAACTCGCTGCAACGCATTTGAAGGGCAGGTAGGGAGGCCTGACACGCGCCTCTAGTGATTTACAGTGTCTTGGAAAAATATGTAATTTTATTTTGCGAATAAATTTCAAACGCGCCTATTGCACAGTGTTTGACAAGAAAACACACTTAATTCGAATACGAAATGTCACTGTTTAAACACCACGCACATTAAAAATTCCGCTTCTATATCTTCAAACACAGAAAAAAGGGTATTTTGAGACTGCTGTACCTAAAAAATATACTACATTGACATAGTGAGATATAATAGTGCAGTGAGATTTGCCACATTCTTTCCTCCAATAAAATTCAGTTGCTATCACTTTACGTCGAGCAATGATTATAGTATGGTGGAAGTCTTGCACGCTAGTTACGTGCTTGGCGAGCAATCGAGATGCGGCGTTTAAGGCGTATGTCTAAGTTACCCTTATATCACCTTTTCTCCAAGCCCCCAACTCGAAAAACAGCTCAAGACGATTTATTTTAAACCTTGCATTTAGCTGAAATTGCTCATAATATGAGATTTATATAAATTATTTGAAGACGAAGCCAATTTAGACATAGAATGGCATGACGAACTATTTTATTGTCTAATTTGTTTATCATTACTTTAGTGATTAACTTATTATTTGTTGATTTCTATCTAACATCAGAAATTATGGGCGACAGTAAGCACGTTTAAACTTACATACATCTTTAAGTGCTGATGCATGCGATGTCATGATTGGCTCTGAACCACAAAATTTAATCATAAAAATTGTTTACAAGGAGACAAGCATAAAACTATGCATAGGAAACTACCCCATACCACACATCTACTATAGAATAGACAAAAAATTGTTTTCTTCCGTGTATGAGACATGATTTCTTTTAGTGCGGCAATGTGAAGATAGGTAGAGGTACATTGTAGTTTCTGGTCAAGCACGAGGCTTGTACTAGTCTATATGTTTCACATGTAGTCTTTGCGGCACGCGTGTTAGCGAGGGTAATTATTACCTGGAGGTGGGCGTCGTCTTGCCTAATGTAGTGTTGTAGCGTGGTGAAGACGTGTAGAGGTACATTGTAGTTTCTGGTCCAGCACGAGGCTTGTACTATATGTTTCACATGTAGTCTTTGCGGCACGCGAGCTAGCGAGGGTAATTTTTACCCGGGTGTGGGCGCCGTCTTGTCAAATGTAGTGTCGCAGCGTGTTGAAGACATGTAGAGGTACATTGCAGTTTTTGGTCCAGCGCAAGGCTTGTACCACGTGTTACACGCTACCAACCTGCGGCTCGCGTGCTACTGAGGGTAATTATCTCCAGGGGGTGAGCTCTGTCTTTGCCACGCCGCCGGCTGTTTGTTTGCCCGTGGCAGGCGGCAAGCCTTTAGCTCCAGACTAAACAATGTACTGCCCTGCTTGTTTGATTTGAATGTTGTAAGGAGGGGGGATGGAGCCCATTTGCCGCCACGAGGAGCAATAACCCGGCGCGCTCATCTCACTTCTTTCTGAAAACACTCCTCCTCTTCCCCCTCCCCTGCAGATTCTTGTAACCACAGATCGCTCTCTACTCGTTGCTACAACTTATTCAACCCACAAAGGCATGCCTACTTGTTTGTTGTCACAGACTCCGCCTAACAATCCAGCAACCAAAGAATTTGTGTTAAAAAGTACCTTCTCAAACAAATCAGAAAGACCACTCTCGTAGACAAATATAGTTCCACATAAAATGTATAAGACATACTGCAACAAAGAGAACCATGCCAAATTTTATTTCGAATACTAACACCGGAAATATAACATGAAACGTTAGCTCTTTAAGTAAAAAAAGTTTTTTTAACATTAACAAAATATTTAAAATACGTGTTTGAGCTTAAAGACACACAGTAAAAATGATTTAAGAAAAATCCTCACTTCTTTACCATGACATTACAGGCAGGCGGACAGAATTTTATTCGAAAACTGATCACTGTGAGTGTGATAGCCTATGTGTGCCTAGAAACCGAACTCACACATATTGCGATTTTCTATTCTAATCTCTAAAGCCTAGATTTTTGAGACTGAAGGTATTAATTAGGATGTGGTTCCTAGCTTTGAACACCTCGGTGCAGAATCTTAAAAATAGGTATAGACACTTACAGTAGTCATTAATCTTCATATTACATCATTCCATTATAAGGTCGCCACTGAATAACTCAGAGGTAAGCAATCGGCAAGAAGACTGCGTGCTAATCCAGTACTTGCAGGACCTCGTATCTATTCCTTACCGAGGATTGCCGAAGATAACCGAAGATTGCCAAAGTGGTGGGCACACAAAATGATTCTATGCAATGAATAATAAATATTATAATGAAACAATAATGCACTGATGTAAATAATCTAAACAAATGCATGTAATAAGCAAATAGTTAATTTTACTTAATATTTTCAAAAGATATATAAAATAACAAAACATTGTACTCTGAAGATAGCATTGGTCGAAGCCGACGACGACGTCAGAACAGATTGCATGTTGGGAGAATCAGATGTTTTTACACGATCGCTCGTTTGCTATATGGCTTAATGTGACGGAATGCTTGTTATGCCATATATGACTTATTATACAATGCATTGTTCTTTATATAATGTGGTATAGCTAGGAGAACAAGCAGCAATTTAAAAGAGCTGCAAAGTGTCTTGTCCATCCAGTTGTTTTCTAATGAAAATAACAGCAACGGAAAGCACAACACATTCACACCCACTGATTTTTCTTCTTGTCTTTATTTATTACAGTTTCGTGGTGAGTTGTTATATTTCAAAGCATCATTTTTACAAACATGATATCTAGTTACTGCAGCGTTGTATTTTATAGATAACTTAATCATGCTACCTACCAGGCTACTTAAGCTTCAGGTGTGAATTGGCCTAGTTTTTCTAATAGTAAAATGGTTTTCAAATCAATACGTGGGTATTTTTGAAATTCGGTTGTTAAAGAGGCCTAGATATTATCATAAATTAAAAATTATAAAAGTGACAGTTTTCCATTTTTGTAGATTTCCTGGTTTCAACCCGTTATTTTGCTAAATACAGTTTATAATGTTTTGCTCGAAAGAAAAGCATACTACCGCGTAGCGCAATGTAAATAAACGTCCGCTGATAAAATATCTACTCGGCAAAAAATATTATCGAATTTTAATGAGTAGTTCAGATTTTATTAACGACTGAGTACAGTCATCCGCTCGACACTGTACCTACCTTTCCTTTCCCCTTAACGATTAAGCTATTCTTGACCTCTGTCGCGCGAAGTACGTCCAGCCACATAATTATTCCCGGCTATTATTTTATTTATTATTGTCTGAAAGTGATAGAGAAAAATTCATCACGTAAAACAAATGCAACAAAACAATGACAGTTCCTGCAATGTAGCGCCCCACAGATGAAATTCACTCAAATCGGCACCATACACTGCAGTGCATCTATCTCTAGTTTCACTCCAACTGTTCTACTCACATTTTAAAGTAGTTTCAGAAATATTAAACAACTGGTGAGTGAATAGTACCGTAAACCGAGGTTACTTTGACTTAGCAGGGTAACTTTGACAACTCAAAATTTTGGTTTTTGTGTTATTTATTGACCAAAGTTTCAAGCATTAGCTATAAGGATAAAAGGAATTATTTAAAATACTCGGCTTAGATTATCTGTTTATTTACCATAAAACCCAAAAACCAACATGTTAAACTGTCAAAGTAACCCCGAAAATGGTTTACGGTAACGTTTTGATTTACTCAAGAAACCAAAGCAAATTGTTCTTCAACAGAATTGAAATATTTGTCTCTTGGTACAGTAAAATTTATTTTTGCAATCATGTGACTGGATTGTTACTGGCGAGATTAAATAATCCGCTGCTTACTAGCCAGCTGTTAGTTATTTCTGAAGCTACGTTAATATGTAGTGTTTGTGATTACATATATCATAAAGCATTATTTTCTCAGCTTAATTCTTTACACACACTGTTTTGTGTGCTTCCGGGATTCAGCAACATTTTGACTTTTATTAAGGCACTTAATTATTGAGGTGGTACTCATCGCAGTCGCATTCAGATAAAATAAAATTATTAAATAAAATATATTGTTTACATATACCACGTTATTGAAACGGACTAAAAAGCGCAATGTTATTACTCTTAAGAAAATTCTTGTAAAATTGAAACGAAAACCCTTGGCAGCAAGTACTGGGTGGTAATATTTATGAACGAATAGTTCACCTACGTCACTGACACTTAATTGTATTGCTCTGCAAATTGTATGAATTGTTGTTTAAGTTTTCTCGACGACAGCTACTCTCTACACTCCTTTTTCTTTTGCATGAGGCTATGAAGAACGCTGATGTGAGACCACATATGATCACAAGCCCGAACTGACAAGAATAATGATGAATTTCTCTCTATTACTTTATGTTTTTTAATGTATATCTTTGTGTCATTTATTCATTTGATTGCATATTGTAAACACGACTTGTCCGATATCTTCGTTAAAAATTTTTTACAAAAATTATTCAAGGATGCAATAAACTAAACTAACAAAACTCCGTACTATTTTCTATTTCATGGGTCCCACGTTTATCTTTTTAATCTTGCAAGTATTTTAATAAGATAAATTACTTTGTTAGCTAGTCAGATTTAAAAACGTTGCATTTAATTTTTTTTCTGTTAGTTAATTTCTGCTTTCTATAGTCTCGTGTGTGTGAAATTGTGCAATCACGTGCTTCAGTAACACAGTTCATCGTATTTTTTCTTTTAATTTTGTAAGCAATTGATAATTCGAAACTATTTTTCCTTGATATATTGAATTGTAATTAATTTCTGTGCTGTGGTTCGAGTTTAAAGTCTCTAGTTCATCAGAAAGTTAGTTTAACGCGGTATATTTGAATTAAATATTTGTCATGTAAGTAATTGTTTTTAAAACTTTTTTTTTCGCTTCAATTCCATTGTAATCCAGTTCTGAGCTATGTCTAAAATTTCAGGTCTCCAGCTCATCGGGAAGTTAGTTTAAAATCGATTGCAACATTTGTGGCGAACAGACAGACAATCAAGAAGCGAGTAATGAATAGTTACTCTAGTGCATTGTTACCGAACAAACAACTGGACAAGAAAGCGAGTTAACACAAATATTTTATTATTAAAATACTGCCGGAAACGTTGCCTAATGTTGACTACCTTAGAGATGGGAATTTTTCTATTTAACTAAATAAATGCTATAAAATGCGAAATAGTATTCTTTTTTGCTACACAACGCGAAAACAAGCGTATTTACGAGAATATGCGAAAACAGAGATGTAATAAGTGAAAACAATGTTTCAAGCTACACATACAAAGTGAATTGATGCGCAAATTGTATAACTGATGTGTAGAAATAAAAGACTGTCTTGAGAAGCACATAAAAACTGAGAGCTACTAGGCCTTCAAGAAAGTTTTTTCTCTCAAAAGCAGATGAGGAAAGGAAAGGAGCAAAATGCCAAACCTTAGTGACAAGTGCCTTTGAGATGGAAAAAAAATTTTTTCCAAGGTACTGTTTTTGTTATTATTGTTTTCAATTTTTATACACTAACTTTTAAGTGGGGGGTAAACATCAAGAATCACTACTCATCGTATACATGCCAAACTATTGATTTTAGACACATAGTTATTGATGAAAACTGTTTCTAGTGACATTCTAAGTAGTCCTACGTAAATTTTTTTTATGTTAGGTTAGTTTTTTTAGGTTAGTTTAGGTTAGTTTAAGTTAGTTTCGGTTAGTTTAGGTTAGTTTAAGTTATTTTCGGTTAGTTTAAGTTAGGTTAGTTTAGGTTAGGCTAAGTTAGGTAACCTAACTTAACTTAACCTAATGTTAGGTTAGGTAAGGTTAGGTTACCTAACCAAAACTAAAATAATCTAACTCAAACAAACTTAATATAACCTAAACTAACCTAACAACCAAACCTAAACTAACCTAAAAAACCTAACCTAACAAAAATTTGTTTACGTAGGACAACTTAGAACGCCACTAGAAACATTTTTCATTAGTAAACTATGTGTCTAAAATCAATAGTTTGGCCGGTACACGATGAGTAGTGATTCTTGATATTTACCAAGTGGGGTAGTATTTATTTGTGATAGTATTTTGATAAAAGTGAGTGTAAATTATTCTTTACATGGACTGCAGTCTTTAAATGATGGTTTTTGCTGTCCAGCTGAAGTTTATATGCACACAAATTGCAAAATGTTAATGCTAAATCTATCATTTTAAATTTAAAATGCTCCAAAGTGCTAAATGCAATATTCAAAATGATAAATGTTCATTTTTATATGATAATAAATTCTATATATTATAGGCTGAATTTGTGTGGGTGAGTGTGTGTGAGAGTTGCTAAGAGTGCCACTGACCGGCGTATGTAAAACAGTATAGCCTTCTACACGCAAGCCACTTAGTTTACGTGCAGTGTTCTACTATTATTGTTTTTGCTATGGTACTTTTGTTGTAACCATACAACTTTATTTGTGGGAAATAAAATTCATCTTCATGTTTTTCAAATCCTGTTATATTTTTTCCATATGCAGCAGTCTGAATAAGTTATTTGTAGCTGTTTCTAGGAGCTTGAAAATGATGTTTTTAATAAATGCACTCAACTTGAAAACCTAAAAGTAGGACATATCTTAAACGCGTGTTCGTAAGGCAGCTATGTGGACGTAACGCATGGTTGTAATATACCTGATCTTAAAATGAATTGAAACGAGTTTCAGCTCTCAATTTTTTTACTAACTAGAAATAATGCAAATAATGTTTCTATAAGTTCAAAAATTGAACACGCTCACTATGGATTCTGTTTTAATGCCTCTATAAACGGCAAAGAACATCATTTTCAGACTGTCGTGATTGGGAAAATAACAACCGGATTCAAAAACACTAAGATAAAAATACGCGTTGTACGTAAACCATATTCCCAAAAAATAAAAATATACGATTACTGCTCAAGGACTCACGGGGAAACCATACTTGCCACAAACAAAATTTCTAGTAAAACACTGCAGGGCAATTACATACACTGGTCAGCGGTACCCTTACGTCTCCATCTATTTTGAGCCTAACATATATAAGGCCAGTCTAGAGAAATCTCCAATATTTGCTGGGGAGGGGAAGTGAGTTGACAGCCCCCTCCCTCACTTCCTAAGGCTTCGTTGACTACACCCAGTTGAGCAGGACTGTGACTTGGTCGAGGGAGAGATGTTTTCTTGCAGGGGCCACGTGACCCACGATAATGGTCCACGACCATTACTCGCAGCATCCTGGACTCCGGTGACGAAACAATAACAAGGTGTCGGTAACAATGTCGCCTTGGGGAGGGGCGGGTGGGGGTAGTGGACGGCGCTAACGAGGGCCAGCGAACTGGGGTTGTTACACTACAACCCCTGCCGCTGCAGCTGTGGGCAAAGAAACGAGACGCCTTACAAACCCTTACCCATCTCCTTCTCTCCAAACACCCTTCTGAGCACCGGGCGTTAGCTTACGTACACTCTGACAAACAGAAACACGAATCTTGGCCGGACCATCATTCCAGGTTGTCTCGCCACTTCTTACTCTCGTCACAAGTGTGGTCAACGTAGGTCGGTTGCACGGACCTGGTATTAGTCTAGTATTAACAAACACCTTGTTAGCTCAGGGCTGTATTTACAAACTGCAGACTCCTAGGCTGAATCTATGGTGGGGGCCCAACAGCGGGATGAATGGTGAAGGGCACAAGCATATCAAATCCCCCCACCAAAAAAAAAAAAATCCTCCGTAAAACGGTGTCTATATATATATATATATATATATATATATATATATATATATATATATATATTTTTTTTTTTTTTACTGTCACACCAAATCTCTATGTGAACAGTTTTCTAACAGAAAATCTGCAAATGAACATTCACAGTTTACTTTTTATGTTGTAGACTGTTTGAAAATGCCGTCCTCTAATTAAAAGCATGATTTACAAGCTCCTCGAAAGTGCTAGAAATGCCTTATTTTGCGTTGCTGTGTCTGAGAATATATCAATCGCAATCGGGAAACCAAATCACAGAAACCTGCAAGTCCCGTTAAAAGCGGTTTCTACGAAAGCACTGTGCGTCAGTTTGGTCCTTCGCTTCTAGAGGCGATGAGGTGTTTGATTTACGTGCTACATTCTACTTATCTCCTTCCCCGATTCTGTTTCTCGAACTTAAAAATGTTAGCGTCCACTAACTCTTAACCCGCGAAATTTTGCAATGGCAGTATTCTTAAAGTAAAGTTTTTGGGGAAACAGTGATATATTTATGTGTAATTGAGGACACAATCATCAATGGTTGTGGTCAGGTTAAGTCATTCTTCATACTGCTATAAACTACTTATATCTGTCGATTACCCCTTACATATAAAATACTAAAAATTCCTCTCAAAGTCTGCTGTGTTATGGCTATAAAATACGGCTCAGGGAAAGTCACTGTAAGTGGCAGGGAAACACGTAGGTCTGGTTTTCATGTGGACAGCTACAGTTAATTAGCCTGCTGCAGAGTTAGCTCGACTAGCAACTTGGTTATTCTAGTTATTAATCGCCGGACTACCAATCTAGTGTAAAATGAGGTCCTTCACAAGATTTCTGGTGAGGGGGGGGGGGGTCAGACCTCTCGCCTCTCACACAGGCAATCCGGGTTCGATCCCCGTCGGATTCGGTCCCGGAAACGTGGCGGGCGATCCCGTTGGCCAGCGGGTTTTCTCGGGAAATTCCCGTTCCCTCCCGCCTCTCTCATTTTGTCGCTGCTCCACAATCATTTCACCTCACCTCATTTCTCTGGTCGGCAGCCAGCCCAACCTTCACCTCGGCCTTCTCTCGTAAACACTGTGACGCTGCCAGAAGGCGGGAACACGTAGTGGATTTTTATTTTCATTAGCAATCCAAAATAATACAATTATTTCGTAGTTATGAACTGCTATTTTCATCCATTACGAAACAAGAAACCTATTTGGCTCTGACAGAAAATTTGCATAAAATTAATGTATAAAATGTATTTTTTTAAAACAAATTATTACTTCTACATTAAATTTTGTTAATAGCCAAAAAAATTAACAATAATATTATAACTAAAAAAAATCTTTTTTAGCAATATGAACATCAAGTTGAAATAGTATTAAAACATAAAGATTTTGCTCAACAGCAATAAGATGTCCCACAATTCGGTATAGCTAATATTTTTAAATAAGTTTTAAACATAATAAAATTATTAACCCCAAAATCACTTTGATATAAAAATTATAAACATTTATGTAAAAAAAACTTTACATTACTGCTTTTACAAATAGCTAACAATTAAATATTTCATAGAATTGATATTGAAGATTATCTGTTTTTTTATGTAGGAATATGATCGTTTGAAAATCCCATAGAGACTAGTTGTCGGCGAGAAGACATCATGCCAGTTCTGTGACTTGCTCCTAGAGGCTAGAGTGAGGTGTGATGTCCTTGCTGTGTCGCCCTTACTGCCTCCGCACTTCTAGGCATCGAGAACGCGCAAAATACGCGCGGTTCACCTCAGTTTTCAACGTCTTTATTTATTTTTATATTTGTACCAGATTTATTTTTCTTATTTTAGACGTAAATTGTGAATAAATCTTCCTCTTAGGAAATCTTTGTATCTCTTATAGTTTTTGCGTAATGAGTCGTAAACGTCAAACTTTGCACTTTACGGTTTTATGTACGCCACTAAAACCAACTGACATACCAAACCGACAAAATTCACAGTGTATAACAATGTTGTAGGCTATGATTTGACACATATAAAAACAAAAAATTAAATATTTTTGTGTTGAATAAAAAATGCAGAATTTTGAAACGAAAATTAAAAAAAAAAAAATAATAATAAAAATAAAAATTTTTTTAGAAATACAAAAATATTTTTGTTTTGTTTTTATATGTGTCAAATCATAGCCTGTAACCTTGTTATATAGTGTGAATTTTTTCAGTTTGGTATGTCAGATGATTTTAGTGGCATACTTAAAACCGTAAAGTCCAAATTTTGACGTTTACGACTCATTATGCGAAAACTATGAGAGATACAAAAATTTCCTAAGAGGGAGATTTAATCATAATTTATGTATAAAATAAGAAAAAAATATCTTGTATAAACACAAAAATAATAAAAGACGTTGAAAACTGAGGTGAACCGCGCCCTTAAGGTCCAGTTTTGCTTATAAGAAAGCTGCAAGTCTATAGGAAACGTGGTATAGTCGGCCTCCTGTGAAGATGTGTTGGTAAAACACGCAGCGATGAAGGGGAAGAGGGAGTGTGTGGCGTAGACACGTGACTTGCATGTGGGTCTGGTCATGCGGGAGATTTGTGGCGGTTGGTCGACAAGGTTCCCGTACAGCCAGTGATTCATTTACAACACGTGTGTCTATTGGACCGCTTCAGAACACACATTACCCGTTCCGCTGGTACGTCCGTCGATAACGTCCCTAGGACCAGATCAGGTTTTTGCTAGTTCTCACTACATCTTGCATCATGTGACGACATGACGATAGACATGCGAGAATTCTCCGGGACGATAAGCTGATAGGCCAGGGAGGAGGTGGTTAGGTTTGAAGTAAAGCCATTTTAATAAAAATTATTTTGAACAAATTTGTTCAATGCCTTACGTTCACACCTGCAGTATTTCTCCATGGTCAGTGATTGGATGTTTTAATTCTCTGCGTCATAGGGTTCTGCCCGCATATCACAGAATTGTGTTGCAATCCTTATTCTCTTTGGCATAGTTAAGGCCTCGCACTTAAGTTTAGCAGTGGATTCGAAAAAATATATTTTTAACGTAAATTAACACATATATCAAAAATTCTTTCTGGCAGTTTTAACACTTCTATATAATCGTTTGTATCTTAATTTTTCTGTTGCAATACGCAGAACAGATTTTTAGATTTTTTCCCCTGAAATATCACATATTTTATTGTCAAAATAAGCCAAAATGAAGCAAAATAATTTTTCGCTTGCAAACGGTACATTATAAAAAAAACACTGGCAAAATTGTGTATCGTATGACTGTTCACAGTCTCAAATTTTTTCAAAGCGTTTGGTTAATAGGCTAAATATTCAAGTTATTTGCAATTGTTTGAAATAAATGAAAGATCATGGCCTTAAGGTCAATTCTACTACAGGTTAGAAAGCAATATGTGTTTCTGCCGCTAGTTTCACGGGGCCAGAAAAATACGAAACTGTAGTAAAATTATATTTAAATAGGCTTGGAAATGACAAGTCATTTATCTTAATTTTAAAGTGAAAAAAAAAACCAATTCCACGTTTTAAATTATAAAACTTGATGTAACTTAAAATTCAGGAAAGCTCTGTGATTGGTTAGTTTGCACTCATTACCGATACCAGGGTTCAAGCGGCAGAAATGTTCCCTGTGCTAATATTTTAACATTGGTCTTTCTAACATGTTGTAGAATTAACCTTACCATAGTCATGTGTTTCTTACCTTCTTGATCTAGGAGGTCTCATACATTTAAGGGGCCTCCCTAGATAGGCTACGTTTGTGTGTGTGAGGCAGGAGCTGTAAGGTTGCCGTTGACCGACGTATGTAATGTATTATCGC
>PNEQ01028383.1:106088-116413 GCA_003012365.1 Medauroidea extradentata
CGTGACCTTGCGGACTCCGAACCAATGGCGGACATGCGTAAAAACGCTCACGGACTCCTGCGCTACATCGTCAAATGTTCAAATGCTCACTCATTGGAGCAGCAGCCAATGAACAAATATAGCTGAGGACAGTGTGTACACAGGACTGTGGAGTCTAGCCGGCTGGGCGTTGAACCCGCGAAATATCCGGGCCTCTAATTATCGCCTCTCCGCGCAAGCTACTCAGTGACGTGTAGTGCTTTACTATTATCCATTTTCCTATGGGACTTTAAGCGGTGACCAGATTATTTTTTTTTTGTGGACAGCGTAGTTTAAAGTGTAACGCTTGTCTCTATAGTTGTGTTTTTATAATCCGGTTGTTATTTTTCGGTCATTTTGAGGGCCCCGAAAGTTATGATTCCAATAAACATGCCCAATTTTTAAAACAAAAGCGACATATTTTGAAGTGTGTGTTCTTTTCGTAGATATACAAATGCAATGCGCGTTGAATAGTTTCGTGAAAAAAAAAATAATAGCCGCAACTCGCTGCAACGCAATTTAAGTGCAGGTAGACAGGCCAGTTAAGTTCATTCCCTGAGCGAATGAAAGCGAGGAGTAGTTTAATGTCTTAAAGAACGGGTTATGCCAACAGTTCCACTACATCCTTTTTATAACATCAACTACACCTTGGTGTCAATGTTGCCTCCATCAGCACTAAGTGATGGAGTTCTGCGAAGCTTTTAACTGCGAACTGATCCGTTTAGTAGACAACTGTTATTCGCTCCGCAGCCTGACAAAATCAAAATGTCTGCTGTAATTTACTTTAAGTCAATGAGCATTTTGTTCAGGAAAATCATTCTTAAATATCTTGAATATTGCGGTGTCAGAAATTTCCACAAATTTGAATTTTTCCATTTCACAAAATCTGGAAGTTATGTTTGATTTTAAGACATCAATAATTTTAATTAAAAACCTTCTGTACGATGCTTTGCCAACTTCTTCATCAATGTGACTTATTTGAATCCTCTTGTTTTGGTGCGGCTCTCCTACACTTTTGTGTTCATGAATTTTTTCCCAAACAGAATCAAAATTATCCCGTCGTGTCTTAAGAAAGCTCTGGAATTCGTTCACTTTCATGATGCACACATTAATGTCAAATATTTTTTCTGCAAAATTTGGAAAATAATATTGACCACAGGGAAAATGGTAGAAAAAACTCGGAATAAGAAATTGATATCAAAATCTCGTAGGCTGAGTAAAATTCCACGCACACTTAGTAGAGTTTCACTGTCCCATTTTTCAGAATTTTCAATCATTAATTCCAGCAGATGTTCAATTTCAGATTTATACCCGCTCACTGTTTAAACGAGTCTACTGTTGAAATTCCAGCGAGACAGGCGACACACTTACGAATACGCTTCTTAACTTCCTGGTCTAAAGCGAAAGTTCTCTTTGTCGACTTAGAAAAGAAAATTCCAAATCCCCAAAGTGTCATGAAAAATCTTTGCCATTGTTTTATGTGACTGACTGAATCTGACAAAAGAATGGACGAAAATGGTGTTATTGAATTTTGCTCTCAAAAGTGTCTGAAGACCCCTTATTTCTCCTGCCATATGTAATATGTTTGAACCACTAATTTTTGATAAAATTTGAACTCAGTTGAAACACGGAACACATGTTCTGATAAAGTCTTGGCATACCGATCACCACTGACGTCACAAAATCCGAGAAAACGTTCTTCAGTTATTCCTTCAGAATTAAAATACCGCGAAAGTGTTGTCAACTGCGACTTTCAAATTACGTCTTATCTCACCTAATGTAATCCCTACAAATAGGGTTTTCTCAATTTCTGTCCTCATATTTTGTACTACAACAGTGGAAACAGATTGAATCAAGTCATTTTGTACGTCGCTTGAAAGACCTGAAAAAACTGTGAAATTTCATAAGTGGCTCTTCAGATTACTGTCCATCACCAAACACATGAACAAGTTCAACAAAATTTTCCTTATTTACAGAATTCCCTAAAAGCTGACTAAATTATGTCTACTCTTTTTTTACATTTTCGTTATGTTTTTGGACACATAACCTGAACTGGTCGCTCAAACATGACTCAATCCTAGTTTTCCCAGACTAATTCAGTGACATGCACGCCACAAAATGGTATTCACTCAGTTTGTCTTTTCATCGATTTGTGAAAGTTTTTCAAATCACAAAACCCGGATTGCATCCACATACTATTTTCGGAGGAGAATAATAAACACGGCCAACAGTATATTACACCCAGTGAGCCATTAGTGTCACTAAACTAAAATGTTGCATATATAGTTTTGCTTTCGTATGTATGTTAAGTTCAGGAGTTTGTTTGCCATTTATGATAATAACCTGTTTAACTTCAAACGGGGAAGAGCAAAATTTTATTTTGTAATATTTGTTCAGTTGCACACTTGCAATCTGTTTCTCTCGAAGGATACGGTTGAACATATTCTAAATTGCCAATTTTGTTCAGTTATTAACTGCACACTTATTGAATAATATTAGTTCAAAGTAATGCTGTTCATTCACTTGTTTTGAACGCAATGAAACATCCTCCGTAATTGGGGTTAAACGACAGCCTGCAGAAATAAATTAAATATATTCCATTAAAACTGCAAATACCGTACCACCATTTCCCGAGAATTATTTTTTAATGTGACCTCAGTCAACTGCGTAAACTATAAGTTTTAAACACCCCGAATTGTGTCTGGTGTGATATTCTGCTATATTACTTAAAAATAATAATCGCTAACGAAATGTAAAATAATTTTTTAGTTAAATGACTGATTATGCAACTTATGTTTCCAATTTTTAACTATTAGAATTTGACGTGCGTTAACGCCATTGCATTTTCAACAAGTCAGTGTAGGATGAAATTTTGACAGGTAAATGGGTACTAAGATGACTAAAAGTATCATAGCCTGTTCCTGTTAAGATTGTAGTCAACATTTTAGCGAATACGTATTTGATGATAGTAGACGTGCTTAGTAGAGATAGCGAGGAGCGATGACGTACGAACACAAATGTGATTGATAAAACTAAATGTAATTTACAAAAAGAGGCTATAAAGTCAAGTGCGTGCTGGCTGATATTTTTAAGAAAAAATTATTCGAGATTGACTTTGAGTGTAATGAAAAAACTGTTAACGTACTTTAATGTTAAATGCCTCGTTATTTATTTGAAAAGTATCAAGTACGAAATATTTTCCGATTGACTGCTGTACAGAATGTAACCCCTCCTCATTTTTGATGTAGAATTAATCCGAGCAAAGATTCAATAATCCGTTCGATAACTTCACAGTCTTAAAAGCAAATACATTTATATACCATCAAACTGAGATTCCGCGATGTAAACAGAAATGAAACTTGAAATAGAGAATGAAAGTCATCAAATCAAATGAAAATGTTCGCCAACTCACAGTTTCTAAATATGTGGGGGAAAAAAAATTGCAGGCTGTTGTTTTTCTCATTCTCTGTTCTTATTGGCTGTATGACAGTTGTCTACTGCGATTGTAGACAAGTTTCTTCTTGTTAGGGGAACGGTGCTGTTATTTTTCTTGCAGAATAGTTACATTGGTTTTTGCACGGAGTTTATAATAGTAGCTTTACGAAACTCGTTAAAGAGGGAGTTCACGAAAAATTTTATTTGTTTTAATTTATTTTATATTTGTGCGATACGTTGTTTTGTATATATATATTAAATATTTACTGTCATGAAAATTTTCCATAGTTTTTGCATAATTGCATGTCAAGTCTACACTTCAATAAAACGGTTTTATGCAAGAAAGAAAGACCAACCAACTTACTGATATAAAGTATTTCACACTGAAGAACAGTGTCACCGTCTACGTCGAGACACATATAAAATTTGAATTGAATTTTGTATCCGATTAAAAATAAACTGAATTCGGAATATATGTTGATAATATTCTGAAAATTTTAAAAATACAAAAAATCAGCCCAGTTTTCGTTGGTTTTGTGCCTTCGATACAACTCGGGTTTGTTACAGCCATTTATCGGCAGCAATAGCCGTAGTCGTCTGTGCCCTAAGACCCTGGAAGCAGAGGACACGACTGCTTCCATTGCCAAGTACCTGCACGAGAAAAGAGGCATCCGTGCAGCAAAATTTACCAAGCACTGCTGTACAAAGAAATTATGTTCCGCTCTCAAGTATTTTTTATTATTTAGTACCAAAGTGATGAGAATTATTAGCGAAGCAATGCTTCCATTGCTTCCATGGACTCTACGCCCCTGGTCAACTGTATGAAAGTCATTCGCTTAGCGTAATCTTTTGCAACAAACATAAATACACGAAAATCAGGCTTCGTAAATGGTTCATAGGTAGAGCCAGTGATTTTTGGTGAAAAGAATTCTGCAACAATTTGTTTCAATGCCTTATGTGAACATCTGTTTCTCTGCTTTATGATCAGTGATTGGAAGTTTTTAACTATCGACGTGTCAGAGTCCTACCCGCAAATCACAGACGTGTGGTGTCGCGTAACATTGTTCTGGTTGGTGCAGTTAAATGTGCCACGCCTCTGCCCTATTATATTCTGCCAATAACCACGGACCAGAGTTGCAGGTGTTCACGTAAGACACTGAAATAAGTTGTTACAGAATTCTTTTCACCAAAAATCACTGGCTCTATTCATAGGAAACTGATTATTTTATTTTTTTTATTGGGCTTTGCGTCTCGTCGACAGCGAGGTCGAGAAGGTTGCCAACAACCTTACACGATGTCAGGAACTAGGAAAGGACTAGGCTATGGCCGAAGTTAAGGAGCCATCCCAGAATTCGCGTGGAGCGAGTTCGGGAAACCATTGAAAATCAAAATCAGTGTTGACCAAACCAAGGATCAAACCCGGGTCCTCCCGATTTTACGTCCTGCGTGTTACCGTTGGGTCCCCTCACCCAGTCATAAGAAATACTTGACGGGGAAAATGATAGCGTATTAAGTTGCCAATAAGGTTGTTTTTAGTTTCTGCCCAATGTCTTTCACAAACTTGTAGACATTGGTAAAATAATTTATGTACCACGATGTCTTAAGGGCATGTACATGCATTAATCATAATCCATTGTTTTTTTTTTTAAGCTGATATGGATAAAACAGAAAGTAAAGGAAATCCTAGGTCACAATTTCTACCAATTTTGCGAACAAAATATCTGGTCGGGGTGACGATTTTCCGATTGGAAATTTATGACGCTGACATTTTGTACACATAATTTCGATGCAACAGACTGTTTTTTTTTTTTGCATTGACTTTCGAAAGCTTGAAGAATTTTTTCAGCGTTTCCATAATTAATTAATTTATGTGTCACATTCTCTTAAAGTATTGAATCTAAAAAACAATTGTTGATGAAGCTTTGTAAAGTATTTTCGGTAGCCGCAAACGACCCAAAGATGTTTTGAACATCTTCAATCCAGATCGAACTCGGGTACAGACTAAAGAATCCCATCTTGATTTTGTTTTAAGCACGCTACAACCCTATTGAACTATAAATGGCGTAAGAAATCCAATCCAGTTGCTGAAGTGGGCTCGAGTGTACGACCCGGGTTAAAATGTAAACTCCTACCATTAGATTAAACTGATCGAAGACGAAGCTGTTGCCAATAATAAATCATTGTTTTATTGTGTAAAGGTTAAAACCGTTAACAACGAGCAAAATATGGGTGTTTAATATCTAGAAATAAAATAAAGTAAAATAATGTAAGTAATTACATAGACGAATAATTCAATCCAAAATAAATAAACGTCTCAGTGTGTTTGAGAGTAATTGGTTCTGTAGCTAACTGCTCGGTTATAATATGTCTTTATACAACGTTCGGTCCTGATTCAGACCACGTTAGTTAATAAGCAATGCAATTTGTACTATCAACACGTTTACAATGTCTGCTCACTTCTCGTTCGCAGCACGTAGACGCCAGTCCAGTTTCAGTCTAGTCAGGAATGTTAGCCCTCATAACAAATATGTGTCTGGCCGTCCTAGCAAAACTACAAGCTGCACGTGGCATCCGTCTTTATACATTATGCACAGAATGGTTTCAATAATCTGCGCAATCATCACCTTCTGTTTGCTGACTATATTTTTCAACAGCCTGCACCGAAATAAAAGTATGCATTTCATGTAAAAGTGTTAATTGACCAAAGAAATTTTTTTTTTCATGTGAATAATTTTATTCAGGGTGTACTTATAAGCTACGTATATTGTTTAAGTTAGTCATTAAATCCTAAACTAAAATTCAAGGTAATTTATTTCCGTCAAAATAGTACTGTTTATAGTAATGTCATAGGCCTTTTAACAGTAATATACCTCTCAGAAAAATTTTAAAACATTAAAATTATAAAGTGTTCCATGTAGGCCTACTCATTAACACTATAAACGCATATATTTTATACCATTAATTTGAAACATATTTTCAATTCAATAACACACCAACATTTCATTTGAATTGTAATCATTAATAATCTGTTTTCAAAGATCAATAAAACTCTGACTAGTAATTTAGTACTTACATAAATTTGCTCTAAGATTTTCACTATTCTTTGTAACATGGCCATGAAACATGTTAATTCTAGGGATATTATGTAAGTTAATTTTAATATGCGATAAGAATTATAGTATTACATTGCAAGCACAGTTAAATGCTTACCTTAAATATTTTAAATAAAGGTATAGAATGTGATCAACTTACATTGAATATTACTCTAATTCACCTCGTTTGTAATGTCAGTAACTTTATAATATTACCGTTACCTTAAACGATTATTAAGGTGTCTATAATCCAAATATAGTTTTACTTCCCGAGTTATTGACCAAGAGAAGTGGCGCAGTGTTAAAACACTCACATTAATGAGTAACCGGGTTCGATTCCAGGCAAGGCCACCCAGATTCCAGTTTCTTGTTGTATTATGCCGTCACCCCAGGCGAATGTCGAGATGGTTCCATACTTACAAGGTGTGTCAGAACAATCTGCGCTAATTTTGTGTGGTGTACCTGAAAAGTGAGTCGTAAATGTGAATATCACACAAATAATCCATCATTGAAATAACCGTTACTAAAATAAATAATCAAACTACTAGATATTAAGCAAGGAAACCTTTACAAGTGGGATTACATAGCCTGATGAAACGAAATTAAAAATATACATAGAAGACGGAAACTGATATTTGGACACAGAATGATCCTTAGATAATCGGGAGCAAGTAAAATAAAATAAATAAATAAAAAATATTATTTTTGGAAGCTGCCCAACCTAATAAAATATGTTAAACTGTGTTTCTTGGCGGTATGTGATCGAAGGTGTCAAGTTCAGAGATCAATCACACATCGTAGTGTGCTAAATTGCACACCTGATGAGACTACGAGATGCAGAACCATCTCTGAAGTCGAAACGAACATGACAAAGCATAACGGTACAGGAAGACCAGCAATATACTGATGATACCCTGACAGTTTGGGACTCAACAACTCGGAAACCACCCCCGTTAGAGGTGAGAATCGGTCGGAGACCAAACAGCTGGTAATTTCATGTTCATGGGTCTTTAGGACGTAGTGAGCTCCGCTCGATACACCACCCGCTACGGTGGGAATATAGCAATTGGTTAAATCCCAATTCTTATCCTAACCGTAAGGCCGTCCAAGGATAAGAATGACATACCCGTGTTTCGATCTTCTTGGATCTCTTCAGGTAAGGGCAGGTTGCAGATTTCAGCAACCACCTTACGTCACGGTTTACAGATTTTCGTAAACTTAGAGGTTGGCGTGAAAGGTACAAGAAACTTGACGCCTTCTAATAAATTATATTCTGATTATATGTTACTGAAATATATTCTCTTCCCCTTACCGTACAGATAACTGAAAAATTATATGTTTTTTTGATAATTGCATCAAGTAAGTGATATTAGTAACCCAAAATAACATTAAAATGTAATTGGGAACCTGAATTCCAAACCATGTAAACTTAAAAATTAGAGAAATAGCAATAAAAGATCATATCTTTTTTGTGTGCATTTTTATCAATCTTAAATGTGTTACTTCTCAAAATACAATAATTATACTGTGATTAGTAGCATATTGCAGACAGAAATAAGTACACACAATAAAAATACTGTCTCGTTTTGTTAATTCTTAAATTCTGGTGTTAGCATGATTTGGTATTCAGGTTCCTAAATAATTTTGTAAATTTATAAACTTTCGTAGGATCTTCGCTTCCTTGGCCACCTCTATGTCTACGCCGCTGCGCTGGTTGGATTCCATATAGCATAAATGTAATCATGTGATTTAATTTCCTCTTTGTTTTGTTTTCTTAAGAATGTAATTTCTTCAATATTCTTTATGTAACTTTTAACAAACTGTTTAAAAAATAAATAGCGAACTGTCTTGTTATATTTATGACATTCAGTAAACTTACATTAAATTCTGTACCGGTAACAAATTGTATTAATAAATTCCAAGTTAAGTTTATTGGCCACTTCTTAACATCAAGACTCAAATGTAATTTACAACCACTATATTTGCAAGGAAACAAATTGTGAAATGGATAACTACGAATTGGTTTGACAATACAATTCCACTTTGGGTTTCTCCACTTGCGCTATATGACTATCTGGCTGCTTTCCTTGATCTATTTACAGTTAGCTGTTCTTCGTACTGTGACGTACTGAGTTGGGACACGTATTATCAGGGTTACCAGCTGTGCCAGTACAACTATAGTACACGTACCATTATTCAACATCTATGGCTAGGTACCTAAATTACCAATGTTTTTTTTTACACCGGTTTGATTCCCGATGAGTATGGATTTGGAAAAGAGTGAATGCAATGATAGATTGAAATTCATAATCGGAATGTTTCCAAGGTGACCGATAAACTGAAATACACATGAGGAACATACGAAATCTAAGTAGTCATAATCTACTCAGTGATATATTTATCACATGATCGGATTTACTCAGTCGTTGGATTTAATTTAATTAATTAAATTTATTTAGCATTCCGTGGAACATATACATGTTATGGAACTTAGTCAAGTGAAATACAAAATATACAATAAATGAATACATGTAAATACAAAGACACAATAATACAAAACAACACTAACAGGCAGTGGATATATCAGCGTTATTATTGTATTTGAGTTTATTTTTTAAAATGAGAAGCAATACTTTATGTAGATATAAGCATCGCACTGTAAGAATACCAACAGATTAAAAAAATTTACGACGGTTGTCAGAACCTTTCATTTGGAGTATGATCGTAACTATTTTCTTCTGAATAATAAAAACTGATAAGATGTGAGATCTAGTTTGTCCGCAATACGTAATCCCATAGCTGATTAAAGAATAGTCGTAACCAAAATAAGCGGACCACAGACACTGTCTGGTGGTTATCTGTGACAGCACTTTAAACATAGAACACGCACTGTTTAACTTTTTAAGCAGACAGAGAGTATGCTGATTCCAAGATAATGTATTATCAATCTCAATTCTAAGAGGATGATGTAAATCAGGGTTTAATTTAGTATCATTTAACATGATGATAGGTTCTAATTCTTTGGATTTAGAGGAAAAAAAGATGATTTTTTTTTCATGATTTGGTAGCAGTTTATTAAAGGTAAAGCAGGAGTTTACTGCTTGCAGTGTGTTGGTTAACAAATCATCTAAATTGGTGCCTGCGCTGGCCTGAATCTGGACATTTGTATTATCAGCAAAAGAAATTGCTGGCACATCAGCAAACTGGAGGCTTAGATCATTTATGTATATCAAAATGATAAGTGGCTCTAGAACACGTCCTTGTGGCACTCCCATATTCATGAATATTGGCTCGGAAAAACAGGTTTCTATAATATTACAGCTGTTGATTCTATTGACTTCTACTAATTTCCTTCTGTTTATTAAGTAAGACTTTAGTAATTTATTTACAACTCCTCTGATTCCCAAGCTAGAGACTTTATCCATTAGTATTTTGTGATCAACTGTGTCAAACAATTTGGACAAATCTAGGAACAGTCCAACAATGTATTCTGATTTGTCTTTGCTTTCTGTTACACATCCAACAAATTCACCAATGGTTGACTCAGTATTTTTACCCTTTAAGAAGAAACAATGCTGAGATGTAGAGAGTAGCTTGAACTTGGTGAGGTAATTAACTAGTCTGCTATTAATTATACAAGATGAGGATGCTAACTGTTTAAAGTTCCCCGCAGTGACACTGGGGACTCCAAGACAAGTGATTCGACATAGGACATGTAGGGTCCAAACGGACGGGAAAGGCCCGAAAATTCGCCTTCAAGTTTCCATGACGTCACATCCT
>PNEQ01028383.1:116513-154067 GCA_003012365.1 Medauroidea extradentata
GGCGCGTACGAACGAGTATTCAAAGGAGTTCCTTCGATCCAACCTGTCTCTGTGGCTCAGTGTCTGCGTCAGAACCTTGTAAACTTGCGGTCCGAGGTTCGTGTCCCAGTGTCGACAATTTGTTGTCAACGTTACTTTTTGCAATTTTAACTTACTTCAACTGTTATTTCTTTGTAACCCTTTGCTGCATAATTTATTTATTTTGTTTTAGCTGTGTTCTACATTTTTTGTTTACAGCCCCATTAGTTTGTATTTGTTTTATGCATGTTCGATAAAGTTGTTAGCTGTTGGCTCGGTGTACACTTTTGCGAACATGTCCGCTCGTCTATACTATATGTATATGTATGTATAGGCGGTTCGGGATAAAGTGAGCACTCAAAATAGCCCTGCTAAAGTTCTATTTTCAGACAATTTTATAACATTCCGCGCGTAACGGCTAACAACAAGACGTACCTAACCTCTCTGGACACGTCACTTAATGCTTGCGCGTGTAAGATAATTTGTGCAGTCATTATGAATTGATATAGTTTAATAAAAAAAGTTTATTAATTATATAAAACACAATTATATGGATTTCGATTGATTTTGTTTCCGTATCATTGTATTTAAATAGGAAAATACACGGGACTATATTGCGTAATTTCGCTGCCAACCAGACAAACAGCAAAGCAACTATAGTTAATATGGAATTATATGCAGTACCAACGGCTAGTGATATTTTTCAAAGGTTAAATTTTTTGTGCTCACTTTATCTCGAATGACCTATATATATATATATATATATATATATATATATATATATATATATATATATATATATATATATATATATATATATATGCGCGTGTGTGTGTGTGTGTGTTGGTGTGTGTGTGTGTGTGTGTGTGTGTGTGTAAAGAGAGAGAGAGTCTCTTTAAGAGATTTTTTTTAAATTTGTTAATTTGTAATAATATTTGTACCATTTTTAATTGTCCAAGGCCTTCGATTGCGTTAATTATGCCATTATAAGAAAAACAGGAGCAACATATGAGATCAAATGCATATCGGAATTGTTGTGCATTGTGGGCGTACCAGAATTTTGCTTTATGTTGTTGGTAATACGAAGCAGTTTATGAGATTGTGAGTTGTGACGTCAAGCGGAATCAACATCTTGGAGCGGAATGGACCGGGTGTTTTTTCCGCCGTGCCGTGGCAAGATTTTTCCTGATAGAAAGTTTAGAAGGTTGAGTGCATGACGATCCGAAGTTTTATTTAAAAGGTTTGAAGCCTTCAGTGTGTCAAGGAACTGGTGGTGATAGACATACTAATATTCTCTACCATTTGAACAAGCATTTGACGGTAAGTAAATGTTTTTAAGGTTAGTTTGTATTATTCAGTAATATGTGCACGTGTTGTAAAAAATTAAAATTTTAATATCGTAGTGAATTTATACTCGCCTGTTAAGAGAAACGCCCAGTTCCGAGTCGCCAATTGGCAGATGACCTGAAGAAATACGAACATGGCCTAAGCTGTTAGTGCTGTTTTTCTTGCTCATGTCTTTTAGGTTATCCTAGCGAAACATTTTTTTTGCGTATAACTACTTGTAACTACTACAAAAACATTTTTCATTAGTAAACTATACATCTAAAATAAATAGTTTTGGTCTGTACAGTACATGATAAAAAAAATATATATCTATTTATTTATTTATCAATGACTGTGTACGGTAAACAGAGGTGGACAGTGGAATCAACTTGCAGCAGAATATTGATAGGACAGAGGAGACCAGAATGAAGATTAATAATGTATGTAAAACCAAGTTAGTGAGGTTTACTAGGAAAAGGGTGGCGAGTTGAGAGGTATACAGATGGGATGGGCAGGGATAGAGAAACCACAGAATACAGGCAGATCTAAGGTGAACAGAGTTTTTAAGAAAGGCTTTAGGACTGCTCGGAAGGGTGTTGAAGGGTGTTAGGGGTGAGATGAAGGATAAGGCATATTGTGCGATGGTTCGTCCAGTATTGAAATATGCTGCCGCAGAGTGGGATCCGTACGTGGAGGTGCAGGAGCTGGAGAAGGGCAGAGAGGTGGGTGATGAATAATTGGAAAAGGCAGGGTCAGGCTAGTGAGGAAGAAAGGAACTTTAGGTCTAGCGTGATAATGAAGAAATTGAGATGGAAACCAATGAGGGAGAGGAGGAGATTGGAAAGGCTGGTCAGGTTGTATAAGGTGACGAACAGGAAGGGGGGATTGGGAAGTTTTGCCTGCAAATTAACTAAAGGTTACTATTCAGGGTAAAGGTAGCAACAGTGAGAAAATTCAGATTGTGTGGAGGAGAACGGAGAGGGGTAGACAGTCAATGCTGGTGAGAACGGTGAGGGATTGGAATGCACTGCGGGTGGAGTTGGTGACTGAAGGATTGGCGTTGTGGGGATTGGGGGGAGTCAGATCGCCACAGTGCGTCAGTCCAGTTGTGAGTATTAACTTATTATCATCATCATTTTTCTAGACTGATGTAAATACCACCACCTAGTAAATGTTCTCAGACTCTCCAATTTTCCAGTACTGCTTCAGCACCTCTAAACCTTGGGCACTCAAAATTTATTCAGCCTGACTTATCCTATATAAAGTACATTTTCAATATGCCTACTTCCATTGTTTATTTCTTTCCTGTTGCAAAATTTTGTCACCTAAGAGGGAACCACAATGTTTTAAATTGAATACTGTGGCAGCGGTGGTCGGATAGTCAGACCATTCGCCTCCCACCAAGGTGATTTGGGTTCGATTCCCGGTGGATTTGGTTCCTGGATTTTTGCATGTGGGAATTGTGCCGCACAATGCAGTTAGTCGGCGGGTTTTCTTGGATATCTCCCATTTCCCCGCCCTTTCATTCTGGTGCTGCTCCATACTCACCTTATGTCACCTCTCACCAGCACTGAAGACCTTGATGTTAAGCGCTCACCAAAATCTCTCAATCTTAAATTTGATACTCTTTCTTGACTGTAATGAAAGTGAATATTCATTTATAACTGACTGACTTAAGTTACTTAAGTTAAAGCAACACCTTATACCACTGGACCTGGAAACAATAAAATTTTTGGGCATGGGTTCCTTTCAGGGCATTGGCAAAGTCTAAGAAGGGATATTTTTAGTTTTGCCTCATAAGGGGAAAAAGGGGGTAAATGTGTTTACAATGAATCAGTGATATAGCCTAGTTCAAACTTTAAACATTGTCGTAATGATTTTTAATTCAGTTACGTGCTCATAAAAATTCATACTGAGAAATTTCAAGGTTTTTAAAAAATTGATAACTAAGGGAATGAAAAGACATGAAAAGGGCTTTCAGTTAATCCCTAATGTCTAGTGCACTCAAAAATAGAGAGTTGATTTTTACTTTAAAATGATGCATTACGCCTACTGTCAAATAGAAGTTTGAAGATTTTTCTAAATTCGACTCACAAGGGATAAAATAGGGAAAATATGTTTATTTGTAAATTTTCAATACTGTAATTTGAATCCAGTGGGCTATCATTGTAACTTTTCTTCAGTTGGATAGGTGTCTAAAATGGGATTTCAATGTGTTTCGAAATTCAATAATTTAGTGTTTTCGATTTTTCCTGTATGACTATTAAACCATTCAAGATAGTTACTGTATTAAAGTTATCTTTGCTTCAGGATGATGTTTACGTAAATATCCAAAATACCATTTAAGGTACCGTACTGTAATTTGCCAAATTCAACACCCAAGAAGTAAACTGATTTGACTGTGTTTCAATTCACAGTCAACATATATCGACCCCATTTTAATTTGGATAGTGCTTATCAACGTGATTTTTGCTTAAGAAGGCGTGGTACCTACATAATTCAATGCTAAAAGCATTAATCAATAACTGTAGGTTTCTTGAAGCCAAATTGCGAAAATTAAACAGTAACAATCCTAGACAATAGTTTTACGCAATGTTTTAAACAAAATGGTTTCCAGTGTTACGAACTTCTGAGGCACTATCTCTGGCGCCGGAAAGTCGTGCATTTAACTGCGGCGCAAGAGATCGCGCGTAAGGCATTAGTAGTTTTGGATAAATATTTACTCATAAAGTTGGCAAACACCATTTTCTAGTATTGTCATTGAGTATTCTATCCATATTGGCTTAAAAAAAAGCATAAGAATAAATTGATGTTTTCAGCGTTTATTTACCTACCACACAATCTTAAGATTGATGCTTAGCCCTACTCAAATACCTGAAAACTAATTTAACTATTTTTCAGAATTTTACACCTAAGGAGGTGAAAAGTGGGTGAAATGTGTTTTCAATAAATTCATATATTTGGAACCCAGCTAACTATTGTATGGCTTTTCAATTTCAAAGAATATTTGTTAAATAATTAAAAATGTTATTGAAGGGTTTTTCAAAGGTCAGTTTCGTAGGTGGTGAAAAGACATGAATGTGTTATAGATAAATCCGCGATCTCTTTTGATCGTGTCTATATATAGAGATGATTTTTGCTTCAGAATGATAATTATGTAAATATCTATGCCTATAAGTTGATTCCCAGATTTTTTAGAATGCTACTTAGTTCTGTGAAGTGGTGAAATGTGGTTTAATTTTATTGTTGCTTTAGCTTTGACCCAATTGCTTAAAATTGTGTTTTTCACTTCAATTGGATTTTTGTACAAATGGTTGATAAAATGTAATTTCAAGATTTTTTTAAATTTGTCCCTAAAAGGGTGAAAACACTTTAAATTTGTTTTTGATTAGCTCATGATATTTGTCTAACCAATTTAAATATTGTTGCGTGGTTTGCTTGTAAGTGATTCTTACGCAAATTCTTAAAAATTATCCTAACCTACTGGATAAAATTAATTAACCCTAATTACTATGAGGAAAACTGTTTAATAAACCATTTCAAGCAGAAGATCTGAAAGGCAAGTAGGAATGTAGGGGCCTAATACAAATTAATTAGGTTACAGTTTTCAATTGTGTCAAAATTAAGTTAATTGTCCAACCTGTTGTCTAGATAAATATAATTTTATTAATTTAATTTTTTTTATTAAAATCTTTTGACGTTACGTGGCACAGATGTTTGTAGCTCCGGTCTATGTTTCTGTAAGTTCTCGGTTGGAATTTTGTGTAAGGCTGTGCAACATGAAATTCTAACACTTAAGGACTTACACGGCTGTTGCCTTGACACGTTGTTCGAAGGGTAGAAGTGGATTATGTACAAATCAGTAAAATTATTTTATGCAGTCCACTCAGTGGTGAAGTGTGGTCACATTAAACTGGAAGTAGTATTTGATCAGACTACACTTAACAGCACTGGTATTGATGTTTGTACAGGGCACAACCAATAATTTTTCATTTCCAGCGACAGGCCGTGTTACTGGAGAACAACTAGAATACCAATAATCTTTAAAATCTGTTGTAACTTTATCATAATTTGACGGGACTTTTCTTTCGAGTAAACGTTTTATTAGTGGGCGTCTGTTTATACAACCCTAACAAATAGACCTAGTATTCTTTGTTTTTGAGTAAAAAATAAAAAATAAGAGATTGAAGCCACAAAATCAATTAAAATTGAAAACTTTAATTTTTGTAATTATTGATCACACACTAATATCCCGAGCTCCAGGGTTGGGTCATTACACGTAGAATATTATTTTTCTACATACACGTAGAAAATAATGTAGAATATTATGTAGAGTATGTAGAAAATTACGTATGTCAGTGTTAAAAGTAATATTGTGCATTTTAAGTACATAAAACAATGCCATAATTTACAAAAAAATAAAAAATAAATAAAAATTCCACTGAAGCATATAAACATTTATTAATACACAGTGACATATAATAACCAAAGACTACTGTATGTAGGCCATTTTAAGACATACAACAAGACACTTGACTTGTTTCAAATTGTCTTCTGGCAGACCAAAGCATTCTTTATGGAGTATTGTGGGCGTTTATTTAGTTAAAAAATAATAAATGTGCAGCATTTTGTAGTGTGTGTCAGAAAACTTTAAAGAATACTGCTGCTAAACTACTAAATTCACACAGATAAGTTACCATGTTCACCTGAATGGAAGGCAAGGTTTTTTGACAGTACATAGATTATAAAAGTAGATCTTAGTTTCGAGATAATTTGGTAACAAATACTACCAATAATACCATACATATCAATAACCAATTGCCAGAACCGTGTTTTTGTGAGCGTTAATATATATGTTTTTATAGTTACGTAACTTGCGCACTTTTTGTTATGATTTTTTGAGTTCAAACCAGGGGCCGCGTAAGATAAGTGAGACATTTTGTTTGCTTCCGAGACAAAGAACAACTTTTACAATCCCTCGACAAAGAGCCACCCATACATCTTCAACCTATGGCATCTCACCAAGCTGATTTGTTTGGTTATGTTCCGACTTCAGCTACAAATTCAGACGTGTCGATTTTTACCAGACAGTTTTTTGATTGCACAATGAATTAAAAATAATATATCATAATTTTTTTTTTTTAATGCCATGGAGCGTGCACTCAGGGGTACCTAGTCTTAAACTCAGGGTAAAATATTTTTCCCAAGGAACTGTTAGTTTTAATAGGGTCATTTTAAATTCAGGGTCATATTCCATCTTGGTATAAATATTATTGGATTCACCTTTAGTGAATTTAATATGATAAACATAACATAAAAAGTATAAAAATAAACAAGTAGCACTACCAGTATACTCTTATAATAAAAACTATTACCGGAGATCATTATTAACTTATATGAACAGTAACATTTGATTTCAATTAAATACTTTCATCCATCATTGCTTTTCTAATTAGGTATGATAGTCATAACTTAAAAAGTAAAAACAACATGTGCACCATAGTAAAAATGTTTACAAACTTAATTATTATTGTATTAAATATAACATTTGATATGCATTTATTTAACAGGTAATGAATGCACAAATAAGAACTTACAGCAATTTAATTTTCAATTATTTGTATTAATACATTAATAAAGGAAACTAGAATTAATATAGATATAGGCAACTAAGATTATTGATGAGCGCCCATGTAAAATACAGTATATAATATTTGGCGTAGGCTTCATAACAATTTTAAAAAAATATGTACCAACGAGGAATGCCTTAAATGAGCTATCCTGGTCTAGTTTTATACGTGGTTTTTTCTGGATTATGAACTGTTTAGTTACTCTAAAATTAAATAACAATGTAACTCTTGTTTTCTGCACAGTTTTAAGCATGTAACATATACAATACTAACACACACTGTAAACTTAAAAAAATAATTTTCTAAATGTAGAATATGTATTAAATTTGCAATATTCTACGTGACATACTCTACAGTAGAATATACACGTAGATTACGTATTTTCTACACGTAATAGTCTACCGACCCAACCCTGCTGAGCTCTGTAATAACCAAATTTAAAAAAATATGTTTTGATTGTAATTTAATTTAAACATCCATAAACCTGTTCACAAGAGGTTTTCTGATACTGGAATTATGTTAAAACCAGAAGACAAATTCAGGTATTATAAAGTTTTCATTTTATAGATTTTGTATGTCGTTCTTTTATTTTTTCTAAAAACATATTTTTTTTACTCAAAGACAAAGCATTGTACTGAATAGTGTTGCATAAACATACATCCACTTATAAAATAACTGCTCTGCAAAAGAGTCCCATTGAATTATGATGAGAAGTAGTGATTTTAGGAGGTAGCCTATACCTTTTATTTGCTCTACAAGATGTGGCAAAATTGCCCTTACAGGCTTTAAGGACTTGTAGTGGAGACCAAGACGAATAAGTTTAGCATAGGAACTTGTGCCCGGAAACGTACCTTTTAAGCAGGATTTACAGCGATCCGTCATCCGTCTGTCGATCACGTGACTTTTAGCCAATCATGTGCCTGGAATAATTCTATCCGTCCCTCCGCCGAAAGCTTGCCAAGCTTTAACTTTTGACGGACGGACGAGTGAAATTACAGCCTTCTAAAGATGGCGACGATCGTTTTAACTGTTTATTTTAATAAGAAGGCTGTGAATAATTTTTATATTTATTAGATGACGCTGTAAATTATATTTTATAATATGATAGTGATAGTTTTGGCATACGGGAAAAATTAAAACACCAAACGAAATTATTTTTTACATATTGCTTACTCACATTACACTGTAAGTAATTTAATTAGTAAATACTTACACTCGTTACACTTCTTTGTGACGAAGAACAGTGTTTACTGTTATAAGTAACTATAGATTGAATAAAAATCTGTAAAAATAAATAATATATTTAAGGGATTTTTTTTATATTCCACAGAAGTTTTCTGTTTGTACATTGGTAGCATTGCAAATTAAAGGTATAACGACGGACGGATGACTGGTTTTTGTAAATCGCTAGCATTTCTGACGGACGAAACAGGCCAAAAAACTGGCGGACGGGCGGACGCGCGTATCGTTGTAAATCCCTCTTTACTGCTACAATCACCACACACACTGTTTTCGGCACCACTCACTAGGATAGTCTTGACTATGTTAGACCATACGTGATTCCCTGATCACCTGATGTCCCATTCGACTACAAGTTTACATGCTAGTCAGTTGAGTTTGTGATCCGCTCAGAGACGTTTGTATCTGCCATCATAGTTCATACTACAGTACAGTAGTAATTGTATACGTACTTCATTGGTACTGTGTTGCTGTTATCCATGGAATACACGTTTTCGGAATATGTGGACATGATGTTGTACTGTAAAGCTCGATGCAATTGCAGGGCTGCTCATCAGCTGTATGCGGAACGTTATCCACACTGCCGTACACCTTCGCACTCACTGTTTGCTATTATGTACCAGCGGGCAACTGAAACGGGAACATTCACCCCAGCGGGCCAACTGTGGTGATCCACGGCGGCGCCGTACACCAGAGTTTGATTAGGATGTACTCCATTTAGTGGAAGAGGATGCGACAATGAGTACCAGACAGATAGCAGGTAGACTTTTAGATTCCATGTACACTCAACACCTCGCACGTGTGTTAACAATCAATGTTTACACATTTTACAATGTCTGGTGTGCAGGTAGACTGAATGTGGATCACACGGCTCTCTGGCGTGTTCTACTTGAGCAACATCTATACCCGTACCACTCCTTAGATGGTACAGGCAATGCAGCCAGAGGATTTTGGACCATGAGCGAACTTGTGCAGATGGTTGTTGCACCGTTGCGTGGATGAGCCCAACTTTCCACGGCAGATCCTATTCACTGATGAAGCCCACTTCACCAGGGAAGGAGTTCACAACACTCACAACAGTCATGTGTGGGCTGATGTCTCAATATTTGGGCAGGGTTTCTTGATGGGCGTACTCCAAGGTTTCTTGGAGGATGTGCCACTGCGTGTGCGCCAAAAAAATGTGGTTTCAGCACGACTGTGCAACAGCTCAATTTGCACTTGCGGTCCGACGTCATCTGGACCAACGATTTTGGCTACAGTGGATAGGTCGTGGTGGACAGATTGCTTGGCCTCCACGTTCTCCCGACTTGACCTAGCTAGACTACTACCTGTGGGGTCACATGAAAAACATGATTTATGAGACCCCTGTGGAATTCGTGGAAGACCTACTTGCACGTGGGATGGCTGCATAGGATGTTGGAGGACCAGAAATTGGTGATCGAGTGTACCACAACATGATATACGGAGGTACCACATCTGTGTGGTCGTCACATCGAGCCCCTTTTGTAACTGGTTCCAGACGACAGGCAGCAGGAGTCTGGGAGAGCAATGTGTGTTGTAGTATTTCGCGTGTTGGCGGCAAAACGGTATGTTTCCGGACACTAGTTCCTTTGTTAAACTAATTCATCTTGGTTTCCATTACAAGTCCTTAAAGTCTGTAAGGGCAATTTTGCCTGATCCTGTATATCTAATTTTTCCATACCCTGTAACCTGCCAAAACTCTCTGTTGACATTAAGTTTTAGGGAAGGTTTTGCAAAAACTTATTAATTATTAAATAAAAAAGTAAATATAACTTTGTATAAAAAATTGTTGTATAAAAAATTGTGTCCAGTCATCATTGGTTGTGCTAGAGGTAAATCAGTTTTGATACTAGTACTAGTATACTTTATCATCCAATTACAATCTCGCATCATGATCCTTTATCAAAGTCTGTTTTGCTGTAACTACAAATTATGCACATTTTTGACAGCTATAGCTATTTAGCCTGCTGCAGAGTAAGCTCAACGTGCATCCTGGTTATCCTGAGTAGTGCACCGAAAAAGGGAGTCCACTGGGTCCAACACCCCCCACTCCCTATAAATATGAAGTCAATTACCAAATGTATTTTTACAATTTTGGTATTTGTGCCTTGTCATTAGTGTCGCAACTTACAACGGAACTAGGCCTATGTAAAGTGTTCTACAAACCAAGCTAGGTACTACATTTGTTATTGTGTACGTTAAAGTTAAAAGAATAATATGGCAAAATGTGAGTGTGAAAGACACGGGAAGCTTTCAATTTACCTTTTTTTTTGTACGTATCTATGCTTATCTTTTCTTGTATTTCCTCTCTACCCCTACTGTGTTACAATAACAACAAGAAATAAAGATACAGGCCTGACGGCCATAATTTTACACACTGAAATTCACGTATATAATGGTCACGATTCAATATTTACACATACTGAGCAAGTACGCGATAAGTAGGCCTACTATAGAATTTATGTTGTGTATGAAAAGTTCAAAACAGAATTATTATAACTTTTTACCCAATGCAATTAGTTGAATCACTACTTAAAGTACTTTTTTAATTTCCACACTATGCGGATGTACGTTTAAGACTTGTTTTTTTTTAATAACAAACCAAATGGTTGACCAAATAAATCTGTTAGCTACTATATGTAAGTAATAACTAATCTGAAGACGTGATAAAGTAGATGCTTATATTAAGTAAACTGCTGTGATTAGGTAGGTTCATTCAGTTATGTAACTGCCACCATCCTATGTCTAAATGTCTGCAAGCAATTCAGTGTCTTTAAATTGCGGAGATTCAAAACAAGCTTTTGTATTTCATACATTTGCCTAGTCTTTATCTTGAGAGTGTTCAAGTGTGTTTAAAATCAAAATGTTTGTTACAAAATCATATTTGTTTTGTAGACTATACTTGTGAGTATAGTTTCTTCTTACGAAACAATTTAGCTCATATAGTTTTCTCAAAACAGTGCGCCAAATCCAAAATTTGCATGTTACGCTGCCGTACGAATAGTGAAAACCAGTTGACTTATTTAATGAAATAGTTGACAGTGTAATAAATTGACATGGGCTAAGTAACATGATACTAAAGAAACTGAAAAGTGAACATCTTTTGTATTTTAAAGATTGCAGAATCTGCAATTGTTTTTCCTTGTACTTTTTCTATTTTATTAAAAAGATTCAGAATATTGCATTGTAGGTTTATAAATATTTGTTCATGTAGCTCATGGCATGTTATTTTATTGTGAATTATTAATTTATTGAAGTAAGTCATTTGATTTTCACTATTTGCATGGCAGTGTAACATGGAAATTTTGACTTTGATGCACCATTATGAGTAAACTATGTGAGCAAAAATAATTTTGTTGGGTGAAAATATAAAGTTATGATTTTATACCATGTAAACACCCTTAAGGCAGCTGCCTGCCTGGTGCTCAAACTACGTGCCGTGTGTTTGGGGTTATGTATTTTTCTTAGACCAGTAAATGTGTGTGCACAATTGTTATCTATGAAAAGAACAGATATTTCAAACTACTTGTAAATGTGACTTTTTAATTCACCATGCACATTTGAAAAATTATTTTCAATCTCTCAAACTGGTACTAAAATCTGTGTTTTTAGACGGTTGTTTCTCAAGATGTATATACTTGATTCATTCGAAATTGAGGTCTACAACTACATTGGACTTTGCTACAGTGATGGATTCTGAAAGGAGCATTGCGTAAATTCCCACAATAAAAATGTTATGGCAGGAACACTGCTGGCGTTCATGACTTTGGGCGTAGAGGTGATATCACAATACATGTGTCTGCTGGCATCACTCGTAGCACCTCATTGATTTTCACCTCAAACACAGCATTCACCATCGACTGCAGCTATACATTATTTTATTATATTTCTCATAATGTTTGCTTCACGCTTCTTTCTTGGCTGATTTGAACACTGGTTTCCTTGTGGTTTTGGATATGTCTATTGTTAAATTTTTTTTACACTTATTAGCATGTTTCATCTGTTAACAGTAGCCTACTCTGCTCTTGAGCAGGGCTAACTGTAAATTGACTGAGAAGTCTTTCTAGTAGGTTATCAGATGCTTGAAAACTTTTCTCAGATAACTGTATGAATGCATCAAGTTGAAATTTCTCCTTACCCAGCCTAGTTTTGTAACTTATTTTAACTACCCTAGAGATGAAAAAAAGAGAACAACATAATAAGCATTAACCACAGATGTCAGTGAGAATAATATTTTTTCTTTGAGTGTGTCTCCTACACGTGAAGTATAAAATCAGGGCCTCATTTAAATGTCGGCTACCTAGATTGCTGTCTAGTCACCTGCACCACAAGAAAGATAGTCCCACGAGCAAATCAATTACTTATTAATAATATTAAAGTTTTATCTTTAACTAGCCTAAAGAGAGAATGTTTTTCCCTTTGAATTCTGTGGTGCAAACTCAGTTTCTTATATTAAATTTTACAATGAACTTGAATTTTTACAGTTAAAAATTGCTCTGTCAAGCAAGGTCACAAATTAATTTAAAAAATGTGCCATGGGGAGAGTCAACGAGGGTAGGTGGTTGCGCACTATGACTCAGCCTAGATGTCTTGTGAATTGCAATATGGTACATAATTTTTATGATTGTAGTAATAGTTATAGACGGAAAATCATGAGTGTTACAAAATGGAAAACGTTTATCACAATCATACAGTAATAGGTGATTTGCTACAAGAAACTGATGAGTATGCCGTAGAATAAAATACTGAAAAGACGAAGCAACTGTAACAACTGAGTCCACGAGTTTTGGAAATTGCTGTGAATCAGTGAAAGCCACGTGCATCCAAAACATGATATTATGTGTTAAATAGGAGATAAGAGCGTGTTTGGGTTAAACTGACGTTGACCAATTCATTAAAAAATGTTATAAATATACTTCTCTGAAAGAAGGTTTTTGTTTGGTACAGGACATGTTAGGAATAAATGTCCTTACATGAAATAAAATTTAAGCTACAGATTTTGTGTTGCTAGTGATACAAATGTCCTTTATTTCTTATTTTACATAAATTGTGCTGGATAATGCCATTGGTAGGGGGATTTTCTCAGGAGTCTCCCATTTCTCCTGCCCTTTCATTCCTGCACTATTTCATACTCACCTCAATGTCATCCCTCACCAGTGCTAAAGACTTTGATGTTAAGTGCTGATCAAAATCTCTCAGTCACAATTATTTTACATGTAAGTGATCATTTACATGGTAAGAAATAAGAAGTCTGTAACATAAAGAATTAGCGAAGGATGTACAAACAATGCAGGTGAATTATTTCTGTATGCATTTAAGAAACATTTATTTGGATCCCACTTAAATGTAAATCCTATGTTCACTAATGGTTATCTTAACACTTGATGGCTGAACCACTAAATTGTTGTACAAAGAGGTTCTTCAGTAAATTAAACCAAATATTAGTTGTTACGGAGTTACAAACGCGGCCAAAGTCACGGGTGGACTGCTAAAGTGTGCGAGTGATTTTTTTATTTTTAAATCTTTCAGCTTGCCTACTACCTCACCTGAAAAGAATACTGGCCAAAATGAAATTACTGGCTCTTGTAGAGTTCTGTTTAGGACAGGTTAATACTAAATCTTAAATAGTTTAATGTGTAGAGGCTGTTTCGTTGCTTTCAGCTCTTGAGACGTACCGTTAATACTGTAGTTACTTACTGTAGATGTTGAATAGAATAGTGAATGTCGACAAAAAACAGGTGGTTGCCAGACAGCTACACAGCGAACAAAAATCATTGATTTGCATCTGACTTTTATTTCTTGACCGAAATGTAAAATTTTACTGTCACAGCAAGACTATCACTGTAGAAAAGTCATATTTATGTTTGGTTTTTGGGCAACAATGGCAATGCATTCTAATTTATAATGGAGAAAGTGTTCGTGCAATATTACTGTTTCTCAAAAATCAGTGGCTGATTGAGGATGTCTTTAATGCCTGCAATAGAAAAATTTGCTCTAGTGATTAGTTTAATTTTGCTGCAGATGCTGGAATCTTAAGAATTTAAATGCCTCTATTTTGAAAACTATGAGTCATAGGTATTACAACCTCAACGTTGTTCTAGGCCCGTTAATTTTGAAGCAAGTATTTTTGAAACTTGGTTATTTTTGCCTGCCCGACCAGTTAACTTTTCAGCCATGTGTAATGTTAAACACAGCAAATGAGTAATAGACCTCATCACAGTTTAGATGTCACCATAAAGTACAAAAAATTTGATTTATTAAATTTCAGTCGTTACAAATATTTTTGGCGTATTATTTGGAGTGGCGTGTGGAATGAGAAAGAATGTGCAGAATTTTACTTATCTTAATTTCAGGTAACTCACAAAATTAAATGATGGTAAAACAGGTGTAGTATTTTTAGTGGCTTATAAATTATTTGCAAAAATTTGTGGTTGAAAAAGTCTTTGAGATCCCAGAGAATACCCGCCGAACAGCGGCATCGTACGGCACTATTGTCACATGCGAAAATCCAGGAACCGACCCTGCTTGAATCAAACCCAGATTGCTTTGGTGGGAGGCAAGTTTTATTTCAATTGTGCCAACTGCGACCCCTGCATATAGAGACGATTAGGGAAGTGGTGAGTGAGCTATGTTCGGCTTTAGTGCCCTCTTGAGGCAAAGAAAGCTGCAAAGTCAATTATTATTCTGATAAAAATAGTATTTATGGCAAAAATAATTGTTTTTAAAATACATTAGCACAGACTTTACTAGTACAGTATTAACTTAAGTAATACAGACTCTTTAACATGATTGTGCTCTCAGGTATGATTATTTCAATTGATAAGTTTCGTGGCAATCTGTATATGTGCTTTTACTGGATACAAACAACATTATTTTACCATAAATATATAACAAGTACTGCTTTAATAAGTGTTTAGTTGAACATGAATGACCAACATCATTGAAGCTACCAATATGTTGCAGCTGCACCAAATTGCATTAAACTGCATGTCATTAGTATGAAAAGTCCTTTGAACTCCTGAAGTGCATCCATGCTATGTAATATATTGCCTTAAGGGATCTGACACGAAAACACATTCTTAGAATGTGCTTTATTTTAGGACACCAGGCAGTTCTACTGTTGCCCTTTGAAGTGGATCTAGAAGATTACCATTTTTAGCCTCCTCATTACAACATTGAATAGCAGACTATTTACTGTCCACGCACCAGCTCTGAGTCCCTGGCATGTATGCATTTTTTGTTCTAAACATAGTGTACGCGACAGTAACACAGTAGCAAACCATCCTAAATTATATAGTTACTGCGGCTAGTATGTGTCGACATGCTGTGGCCCTCGTCTTACTTTATACTGTATTTTCGGATGAAAAACCCATATCTGCTAGGGACTCGGAGCTGGCGTGTTAACTGCTGTGTATAACCCTTCCGTAAGACTGCTTCAACTATTTTTTACCCACCAGTGCCTTGCGCACAACTAAGCTATGAAACAGCCAATAGCAAGACCAGACCTTCGACTGCTTCTCTTCCCCCCTTGTGGGGCTTTCTTCCTTCCCTAGTCATTGGGTAGTTCCCTTGCCATTGATACTGTTTATACCATTTGCTTGAATATGTCAAATTTACGTTTACTAACTTTCTCTTTGTTAATTAATTAATTTTTAAATTGTTTATCTGTATGGTCCCACTCATTTTTCTTTGCTTCCATTGTATGCAACATGATTATACAGTAAAGTCTGCATATTATACAAAAAAGGAAATGTGAAACCTCAATTCTGTCTGGACCAGGACATGGATGACTAGATTGATTCTGTGCTCTTCTGACAGAAAACAATTCAAGGAAATGAGGAAAATAGGAATTTCTCATGTTTGCAATGGGTGGCTATTTTCGTAAGTGGAGACTGCATTGCGGTAAAGTTAAAACTGAGGTTTCTTTCTTTCACTGGAACAATAAACTTTCAAGCAAATAACTTAGAATTTTCATTACTGTATTACCTTGACCCACACAATAAATCTCCTAATCATCAAGGAATCACTTTAGATAGGACTTTTAGTCGTAAAGTACATCTGACGTAGAGAGCTGCAAATCCCAGCACAAGGAATAACCTCATACAGAAGCTATGTGGCACCACATGGGACTCATTGGCACCTGTCCAGCTGTCATCCATCTGTCTTAGTGCTGGTTTCTTCAGTAGCTGAATACCGCTGCACCATCTCGCATTGTAGCCCCCACACCAAGAAAATAGACAGAGACCTAAGTCACATAATGTGAATGATATTGGGCACAATTAATTGTACTCCTACCTTTTGGTTACCATCCATAATTCACATACCTCCACCACAGCTGTGAAGACAACTATTCAAACAATTATCAGCTTCCTATAAACTTGTTTGTTGATTAAATACATTTGTAAATCTTCACTCTAGAAAACCAGCAATTGTGGAAGCTATAAACGTAGAATATAACAACTTTGATGTTGCGAAACACTGGAAGAAAATCTGGTGAAATATACTGTGTATAGTATCTCAAGAAATTGATATATTTCTGAGAACCAATTAGAATGAACCAGTTCAGACTTATTGCATAAATAGAAATTAAAATCCTCTGTAAATAGTGACAACCTGGAACAATTTGAAAATTTCCTGAATATGACTGATAGTTTAATTGGTTATATGTATTTGTAACTAAAATGTTTCATTGTGACTCTTTATCTTTTGTCATTGTTTTTATGATTTCTTACCAGATTATGTACATAAATTTGATCTGTAACAATGCTGTAAATAAAATAAAATATGTGTGTTATGAAAATTTGAGAAGAGTGTGTTTCAAACTATTTTGGATTAAGAACTTTTGCGGAGTAAGATACCAGTAATGTGTTCCAAGCATCTGTATCTGAACCTGTTTTGTCTGTTTGGCATCATCAGAATTTAGTGTTTTTAAACTGCTTTTGAAGCTTTATTATCGTCTACAATTCTGTAATAAGTTAGCTTTAAAATAATTAGGCCTGCATATTTTCATTTTGTATTTAATTCTTTATACTTTAATGTAGAACAGTTAAATATAGAAGTTTTTAATAGTATATTTAAGTACCTTATTATTACAACTTACCTCCATAACATGTGTGAACCTTTTTCAGATGGTCTTATAAACTAGATTTTGTTATTTTTCCTTTATTGAACCTTGAAATTTAAAAAAAATTTAACATATATGTGATAGAGATCCCAAAGCTTGATACATGTCATTCATTTTTATAATTTTTTTTTTAAAATCAGTCTGTACTTGAGTCATTTATTGCCTCTCGGGGACCGTAGTGGTCGAGGGGTCAGACCCCTCGTCTCCCACCTAAGCGATCTGTGTTCCATCCCAGTCAGGTTCATTCCCAAATTTTTTGCGTGTGTAAAATGTTGCTGCGGGTCGCCAGGTTTTCTCGAAGAACTCCCCTTTCCCCCGCCCCACATTCCGTCGCTGCTCCACACTCGTCTCACCTCATATATTCTTCGGGTTGGACTGACGACAGGCATGCCTCGCTAGTTGAACAGCCGGCCTGACTTTCTCCGTGGCTTTCTTTCAAACACAGGAAGGCGGGAACACGTAGTGGATTTTCATTTACTGCCTCTCTCGAGGTATACCATTAAATTCCTCTTTAAAAAATAAGTTTACTTTCTTAATTTTTGTTGCTTCCATTTTTGCACAGTGTTGGGTATAAAAACAGTATAAAGATTTTATTCCTCAAGAAAGTAATGCTGCAATTAACATATGACAAACCATTTAACATAATGAATTGTGTAGTATAAAAACAATTATTATTATCGGGCTAGAAATCAAAACATGTTGACTTGTTAACTCAAACTAAATTGTCAACAACTAATTTTACTCACATGATATCAAAACAAGATTAAAATTTATCTCCTGAAACTGCTCAGCACTGCAGATTTTGTTGGCTGCATGTGACCTAATTAGTATTCTTCACTTTAAAGTCTTACAGTCTGTCTCGTGTAACTTTTCAATATTTTGACATTTCTCTTCTGAGAAATATGCTTGTCAGTTCAATGGTTTGGAGCTTTAATTAAACATACCTGGCTTCCAGGAAAGCATTCTGTGCAATCCTGTTTACAGACACACCACTCAGAAGTGAACTATCAAAATATGGAATGCTTATATGAGGTGGACGATATATTGTTTAAAGACACAAAATAAATACATATTTTTTGGCATGTTTAAAAAAATTTAACAATTCTTTAATTTGAGATATTGATTGTACATGCATCTACAAAATTGATTTTCAAGTGCGAAAAAGAGTTTTGAGAGTATCAAAGTAGATGTAAAAATGTTGGTTGTTTAGGTTAAGTGATGGAACTTGTTTATTTATGCTGATATTACTTGCTGCTTGTTTATTTTAGTTCATAATGTGTAGTACATAATAAAATTAATATATTATTTATCATGGCGAATTAATTACAAGAAAATAATTTAATGCTTGTAATGGCATTGTGATGCATACTTTGACAGAACTGATGTCTCAGGAAATGATACAAATGGCAGATTTTAAAATTTGACTTAAATCAGTTAGATTTTTATTAACTTATCCTTTTCCAGGTGTAAAATAATGTGATCAGTAATGCAGTTGGTATTTTTGCCCCTTCAGATTCTGTTATATTGTAGAAAATTTGAAGCTATGATATAGTTCAGTATTGGCTACTAATTATTTTATCATTTTGCGAGGAAGTTTTGAACCGGAACTAGTATCCGTAACCTAGTTGGTATCCTGTAAAAATAAGTGAGCGCTGACACGCTATTGTTATCATTGTCTGTTTTTTTCCTTTCATTCACCACTAGACATAGCGTGGCCTGTGAGGTAACATATGTAAGTGCGTAGATATTAAAAAAAAAAGGTTTAGATATTTAAAAAAAATGTTTTTATGTCATTTTGCATTTAGACTAACAGATAATGAAAATAGTACACGACAAATCATATTACAACCACTAAAGATGTACATAATTGAGTACAGCATGGTATGCACTTGACCCTAAGTATGTGCATTTACTTTTGACAGCACACTTAACAGTGGTACAGTACTGCAATAACTGATAAGTGGGTACAGACACTAACATGTAGTAAAACCACGTCCAGCAGGATAATATCAGATCACACACGACACATGCTGTCCGGGGTAGCCTTTGTCGTGTCTAAATACTACAATCTTTTGCCCTCTCCCTTGACAGTTTGGAACTTAGTTGATATACCATCTGTCACTGTATCTGGGATATGGAACACAGCATCCAACAATTTGTAATTGTCTACCGGAGGATGATATCCAGCATTTGTTAAGATTCCATGCGAGACCATAATATGCAGTGTGTAAAATAATGTGAATAGATGTGATGGATTTGTGAAGATGATAGGATGGTGTTGCTGCTCTGGTTTTGTGATCATATATTTTAATCACCCCATCTCTTCTCCAATGTTTAATTGGATTTTTTTTACAATGCAGGAGTTTTTTTTTTTTGTTCACGTAGCTTTTTTTTTTTTTAAAAAAGCGTTCTTAGTATTAAAATTCAATTTTCATTTTTTTATTAGTAATTATGTTTTTGAATATTCTATGAACCACACAGTGAGTTGGATTTTCGTAACTTTTTCAGAACTTTCTCACATATTTTTTTGTTCGAAAGTAAAAAAAAATTCTATCACGGTTACTTTATCTCGGCAAGTTGTTTTTGAATTGCATGTATTTTTTTTATTTTTAAATTTTTGAGTTGGTTTTGGCATGTTTAATCTATTACCTTAGTATGTAAGAATAACTTGTAATTATATTTTTAGTTTCCATACTAACTGCATATTTTTTTTTGTAATTTTATTTTTACTTATGAAGTTATTTATTGTAGGCTTATCATTAGTTCCGAATGTTCTCAGTGTATTCTTTTGGAACTATTACGGAGTCAAGGGAATGTTAAAATGATCAAAATATGTCGCAGTACAAATTGACCTTATTTAATAATTAATTTCAACTGTATTTATTGCAGTGTCTGGTAGCAATATGGCAATATAACTCTTTAAAAGGCTCGTCTTGGAGGCACAGTTCTAAAATACTCACAAAATTAGGGGACAAAACATATCAAACTATATTTTTTCAGTACATTATCAGTAAAACTGACGATACATTTAAGTTGCACTCAATCGCTAACATTAGAACTGTGGCTTGCAATTGAAATAAGTTTGATCAATGTGTATTGCAGCAAACTATCACGATGACTTCGGGAGATGTTGATAAACAAGCATGTCTTCCATCTTGGGCTGATAACAGTTTCGTGCAAGATATATTAAGAAAAAGCGAGAACGACCCAACCATTAATTTGAAAGATTTGCATTTCAAGAAGAAAAACACGAACGATGAAGGATATGCAAGTGAAATGTTTTTCTTTTCAGTCAGTTTTACCAGAGGGACGACAGGTATGTGTTTTCCTGAAAATCTAAATAACGTTATTTATTAATATCTAATCATAACTTTTTAATATGTAATGTTACAATCAATCGAGATAGTTGCTGTCCTAAAAATTATATTCATTTCTGAAGCAAACGCTGGAAACTGTTTTTTTTGAACACTCCTTGTGTGTTCATGGCTTTACGTGCACACTTTTATTTTTTCAAACCTATTGTATTGTAATCTTGCATGTGAATTTTTACACAGTAGATAGATGGTAGAAGACCGGAGTACATATTGTGTCGGCAGCTATATTGGTGATAACACGCCCATCGCCCAGCTGGCCTGAAGGCCAGATAACAAAGTATTAATAAAAGCTTTGGAAACAGGAGATCCCCAAGTAAACAATTACACCAAAGACGAGATTTGTCACTTTTTCCATATCCCGAAGCTGATGTAACTTGCTGAAACTTAAAATTTGGATTCTTATGGTGGAAGGCAAATCTGACTGCTACACCAACTGTCTCCATGTTAAATTTGTGTATAAGCATTTTTTTTAGTTGTATGAGTAACAGTATCCAAAGTAGAAAGTTATTGGAGGACCAGAGAGATGGTTTTAATTAAACAGCGAATACATTAAATTAAATTGTTTAGTCATTTGTCCTTTTGATTATTGGAATAATCAGCAGATTTAGGAGCCATATTGTAGTTATAAATGCACGCGAAGCTTTGGCTGCAGCGATAGAGTGCCAAGAGAGCGTAGACAATACTGTGTACATGTTAGTTGATGTGCTGACTGCACAGGTTATGGTGGACAATCACTGTAAACAACATTATAAATAAGTTCACAATACGTCTGAACAGGTAAAATTGCAGTGAGGTGATTATCTATCCAAAATGGGGTAGAAAACATTAAATACGAACAATGTCGTACAGTAACCCGTAAAGGAGATGCCCACTCTCACAAATCAACATTTTAAAAGATTTTAACTGAAGTTAATAAAACCTACTAAGCATTAAAGAAAGATTCTATGAATTATGTTAGTTTATATTGATCTTAAGCCATTGCACAACTACATTGCTGAATGCAAACACTCCCTACATCAAGAACAAAAAAGAGCTGGTATGTTTCTATCAATGTGTCTGTAACATTTGGGTATTTTTATTGCTTTTCAAATAGGCTATGTAATATACATACTTAATACATGTCACCTTCATGGAACACTTTAATGCAAACTGTTTGAGAGGAATGTCATGTGAGGGATGCACTTTGTTATTGGCCAGGTATGCAACCTGCGTTGCAAGGCTGGTCATACAAGGTAGTTGCACCTGGGTGGCTTTGCACTGTTGGTGCGCAACATGGGTAGAATGTATAGGATAAGTACAGAGGAATTGCTGATATGCATCTCATGTATGGTGCTTCTGGAGGCAACACAAGATATTTCCAAACAGACATTGTCCAGGCCATCAGATGTTCTCATCTGTGGACAGACGGTTATGCCAGACTGGAACATTTACAGTGAGTAGATATGACGCCGGCATGAGACGTAATGTCAGAACAGCCAGGTTGACGGGGGAAGTATTGGAACGCATTGTCAATTTGCCATCAAGTAGGACACATGGCAATTCTTGCACAATGCATGTACACCACCAAAGTGTGTGGAGGGTTCTGCATGAACAACAGATACACCCGTTTCATTACGAAAAGGTGCAAACTGATTTTCAGCCACAAATTGATTTTACCCACCGGTATCTGCTGCAATGTCCAGACAAACATGGCGTTTCTCGCAGCAATTTGTGGACAGACTAATCTTTTTTAATGTGTGATGACATTCTCAACTGTTAAAACAGTCCCGTATGGAACATCGACCCATCTGCAATGGTTGAACGTCTCCATCAAGTGATATTTGCTGTAAATGTCTGGGCCAGCATTGTCCGTGACAACCTCATTGGACCTTACTTTTTGCCGGCACATTTGACTGGCCGACTTTATCGATAGTTTTTTGAGAACATACTTCCAGTTCTGTTGGAGTATGTGGTAACAGCATGACGGAGCCCCTGCACACTTCAGTTTGGAAGCTTGTCATCACCTTACTGCCACATTTCGTGAGCATTGGATTGGCAGAGGCAGACCTGAAGCCACCAGATTTCTTTCTGTGGGTCATCTCAAGATATTGGTGTACGTAACCCCGATCAACACAGTAGCTGAACTTTGCGCTCGGATTACTGATGCCTGTACTACCATTCGCAACACCCTACACATGCGTGATTGCGTCAGACAATCAGTTGTTTGTCGTTGTCAGTTGTGTAGTGAAGTAGGTGGTCGCCACTTTGAACAGTTGCTGTAATATACACGTGGATTGTTTTTCTTTTAGTTTACAACTGTCAGTATATCTGTACACACATACTACTGTCCTATTGTGTAACCCCCATTCTCACACAGCTACTAAACTGTGTTCATATAACCAGCCTTGCAATGTGAGTTGCATACCTGACAGGCGACAAAGTGCATCCTCACATGATGTTCCACTCAAACTGTTTGCATTAAATGGTTCCATGAATTTAATGTGTATTGTGTATGATTACACAAGGTTCGTACCTTCTTAGAAGTCTTTAAAAGTCTTAATTGTTTACATTCACTTTAAGGGTCCTTAATTAAAATCCTTATTTTATCAGATAGTCCTTAATAGTCTTTATTTTTGCAACTTTTTTTTTTACAAACTTGTGTTTGTAGTACTGTACTTATTTGAGTAACTTACTGCACATTTTTTGTAATGACTTTTTGGGTTAAAAACAGGGGATACATAAGATAATTGTTGAGACTTTTTTTTGCTCGTGAGACATGGAGCCACATTTATGCTCCAGAGACGGAGAACAACTTTTATGCTCCTGAGACAGACAACCAAATTTTATGCTCTCAAAACAGAGAAACACTTTTATGCTCTCGATACAGAGAACCACTTTTATTCTCATGATACAATGAACCACTTTTATACTCCCAGTACAGAGAACCACTTTTATGCTCCCAGTACAGAGAACCACTTTTATGCTCCCAGTACAGAGAACCAATTTTATGCTCCCAATACAGAGAACCATTTTTATGCTCCCAATACAGAGAACCATTTTTATGCTCCCAATACAGAGAACCATTTTATGCTCCCAATACAGAGAACCATTTTTATGCTCCCAATAGAGAGAACCACTTTAATGCTCCCAAGATCGAGAACTACCTTTATGTTCCTGTGACAGAGAACCACCTTTATGCTCCCGAGACAGAGAACCACCTTTATGTACCCATGACAGAGAACCACCTTTATGTTCCCATGACAGAGAACCACCTTTATGTTCCTGTGACAGAGAACCACCTTTATGCTCCCGAGACTGAGAACCACCTTTATGTTCCTGTGACAGAGAACTACCTTTATGCTCCAGAGACTGAGAACCACCTTTATGTTCCTGTGACAGAGAACCACCTTTATGCTCCCGAGCCTGAGAACCACCTTTATGTTCCTGTGACAGAGAACCACCTTTATGCTCCCGAGACAGAGAACCACCTTTATGTTCCTGTGACAAAAAACCACCTTTATGCTCCCGAGACAAAGAACCACTATTATGCTCCAGAAATATATTTTTACTACAAATTCGTACATGACAATATAGTGTCTATAAAGTATACGTGAGGCCGTAAGATTTGAGAGTAAATATACAGTATTCATACTTGAAACCTATTTTTAAATGAGTATTTTGTAATGAGCAGTGTTGATAATATATAGTTAATTGCAAAATGTATTTGATCTTTTTTTTTTTTTTTTTTTTTTTTTTTTTTTTTTTTTTTTTTTTTTTTTTTTGGTTCAGTATGTGTGTGCTGTGTTGATAAATGTGCTAAGAGTTCACCAGGCATGCAGTACCTGATAACTTCGGATCTCTTACGTATCTATGGATGTTGTGGTGGCCAGTACGAAATTAGTTTGTTTGTGGGCCGTATCCGTATGAGAATCAAACAAATCTTTGGTAACCAACACTGTACCGTTCATTAATTGTTACCAGTGCTATGAGACTAGTATTGTTTCCATCTGTAAGGTTTACATTTTTTTTGTCAAATTTTTTTTTATCGTCCATTTTTTTATTTTCGTTGGAAAAAGTTTTTCAGTCCTTAAAAAAAAGTCATTACAAATATTTTAAAATGCCCTTAGAAGTCCGTATTTTTCATTGTACCAAGGGAGTTTGAACCGTGTTACATCTAAACAATTAAAATACCCAAGTGTTACACACACATTGGTAGGAACAAACCACTCCTTTTTTGTTTCAGATGTAAGGAATGTTTGTAACTTCACAATGTACTTGTGTAACAGCTAAAAATCAACATAAAGTAACATCATTCACACACTCTTTCTGTAAGGCCCAGTAAATTTTGTTAATTTCAGTTAAGACGTCACTTTGTAAGGGTGGATATCTCCTTTGCGAGTTACTGTATGTCATAGTTCGTGTGTAATGTTTTCTACCCCATTTTGGATAGAGAATCACGTCACTGCATTTGTACCTGTTGAGACTGTATCATTAACTTATAGAAGTGTGGCTAATGTTGTTTAACGGTGATTATTCACCATAACCTGTGTTGTGAACAGATCAAAAGACAAGTATACAGTATTGTCTATGCTCTGTACTGCAATTTTTGAAAGTATTATTTTTTATTACTTCTGCCATCAGTTTCATATTTACAGTTACAAATTCTTGTAACTTAGCTGTGCAATAACCTTTTTTACTATGACATAACATTTTTGTTAGTATTGCTAAAATGAAAACAAATTTGGTAGGCTAGTATAGTTATCACCTCAAATGTATTTGTGATATTTTCTGACACATCACTGTCAAACATGTTTTGGAACACTTCTAAATCAATATAATTTACAGGAAATTTGAAATCAACTGTGAGCACTGAATTAGAGTTTTCAGAATGTTTATCATGTAGTTGGAAACTGTAATTTTTTCAAAGAATAGTGGTTTGAAAATTTTAGTGATCTTCTTCATTTACCTCTTTTTGTAGCAGTGATGGGGGAAATGTTTGTGGTACTTATTTCTGTCTAAATCAGAATAATTCATCAAACTTTCATTGTCAATCACTGATTCTCAGTTGGCAATGATTTCACAAAGTTCTTTTCAAAATATGCTTGTTTGCGAAAAGTTAAATTTTTATTTTCCGATTTGCGTCAAATACCACCAAGTTATACAGTATAAAATGCATCATTATGTCACTTGCAAAAAATCACACTCTCTGCAGTTGCAACAAAAAGCAATGTTAATATTGTCAGGCGTGGAAGTCACCGACGAAAATCATGCCCGGCGACTCCCACCATAAATTTGTCAGGAGGCTGGACGTAGTAAAATAAATAATGTAAAAAGAATAGACAGTGTTAAATAGTTAAACATAGGTGGAGTGTCGTGTTGATAGTTAAGGTATTTCTTGATTGTTTTGTAGCTAAAGTATTGAATATAAAATGGGGGATGAAAGTATATCTGAATTATTAAGCTACGCAAGACTACGAGGTGGAAAGCAAATAAACATCACTAGTAAATAAAACAAGCATTTGACTGAAACATAACGATAAGCAATAAAGATTAATAAACTCTGTAATTATTAAAACATCACTGGGGGTATACATACGGTATGTAGCTCCTTAAGTAAAATAAAAAACAAGCAAGCACTTTAAAGATAGAATTTCCACCTTGTAGCCTAGCTACAATCATAAAGTATTAATGTATGGTAGAGCACAACAAACTCAATAAAACAAAATAATAACTCCGCTTGGCAAACTATCTATTGCGAGGGGTACAGACGATCGAAACATAGACTAACGTCCCAATACGGGTCGCGTCTCCTACCTTGCCCTGTGCATGTGCTTGTCATCCATAGTCATCTATTAATAAAATATTTATATCAAGATACACATTCTGCAATTAGGGGCTATCAATTAATGTTAAAAGGGACTACAGTTCGAATACTCGAAATAAAAGAGTGAATTCAAATAATTGGAGTTTATTACAAAAGATTAAAATAAAATGTTGTACAAAAATAAATATTACATTAATGAAAATAAAATTGTACAATTTGGAGAACGATTTTTTTATTTAAATGTGATGAACTGTGACCAGATATTACATTAAGAAAAGAAAGGATACTACACAGTAAAGTGTTTTCTGGCATTATAAAACAATCCCGAGGTTATTACATTACTTTGAAAATATTTAATAAAAGGCAATTGCACTGGCCAACAACAAATAACCGCGTCAACGTATCCACGACTATTCAACAAATACCGAACACGAAATCTAAAGGGGAAATAATACTAATTTAATAATAAAATAGTAACATGAAAGAATACTTATCATTTTGATGTTCCTGTCCAGCGAAGTCTCATCCATCTCAGGGCTACGAAGTCTTCTTATACCGAAATAAATAAACAACTAACCGAAACTAAAAATTAATAGTAATAATAAACAGAAACTAACTAACTAAACTGAAACTCCTGCCGTCTGGCACTTAGGCCGTCGTCTCACCCATCGGGGCATCGCCATGATCGCCTAAGTCCTAAGAAGCTCACGAAAAGTCTCACGAAAAAGTCCTATGAAAAAGAGTCAAAGCGAAGAGCGAAGAAAGAGCGAAGAGCGCGAAGACAGCCCAAAACACGGCCGGCAGGTATTTATAACTACTGGTTGCGCCGTCGAGAACCTTCCATGATTTACCTTCCTGGAATGGTCAGCAGCGACCATTCCAGATCGGCACAACATCTACCCTCTCTGTCCCACAGGGCATTCACTCGTCAGCGACGTTTGACGTCACGGGCGGGGGGGACTGTCCGAGAGCGGAACGACAGAAATGTGCTGTAGTGCACTTCTAGCCCGTGCGTCGGCCCTACCAACAGCTGGTAATGTGGGACAGGGGAGCGGGGGAGTGTTGACAGAGGCGTCCAGTGCCCCCGGAAGGCCGCCGCACGCCGAAGGTACCGGAAGGACCCACAGCACACGACCGCCGCCCCCGAAACATCCATCACCACACCCCCCACCTACCTACAACCTAACACAAGGCCATCGGCCTACACACACTACCAGGACACTGTCCGCAATGGAATTCACTAGCACTGCAATGGCAACAAACTCTGTAGGCTACCAGGAACAGTGAACTAAAAAAACTCTACCTTAGAGACTGTGTGAGAACACTCTAGATTTCCACAATTCTAACTGTAAAGCAAAGACTTCCCAAAAACTGAATACTCTTTAAAATTACAAACCAAAATAACTTTACCACCTATTTCGAGTATGGATGAGAAGAAAAAACAAAAAAAAAAAAAATAAAAGCCCGAAAATTAGCGTCGTGACAATATTTCTGTTACATACATTATTGGTGTAATGTATTTCATGAAGCAAAAGATAAAATAATTGATTATAACAGACTGCATAGCATGGTTATGAATGACTTACGGGTAAAAATGCAGTTTGTAAAAATATATCTTTCTCATCTTGAAGTACATATAACCAGATTGTCATGACACCTGGTGGATGATAGGCGAATGGAAGAATGATTATTGGCATAATATCAAACTGCATGAACTCTATGAACATCTACTATAACCCCAAGCTTTTAAACAAAGAATCTTAGATAACAGCACATGCAGAAGCTCTTAAATGTGTTTGTACAGGTATACTACTTTGTAACACTTCGAAAATTAATAGTTACATCCATAGTTTTGTAATAAATATGGTACGCTTGTACTGCCCAAAGGGTTAAAAATGTACGTTGTAGCATCTTTAACTTAAGTTACTTTTGTTCTTAAATTTAGGTTTTACTGTCCCTGAAGTGGTCTTTTCTGGACTCCTAAATTATGTATTTTACTGGTAACTTAGTAGCAAATATTTAATTTTTAAGTTACTACAAAGAATCAAGAGTTTATGGGGCAAAGTCTGTTATGTTTTCCACTAAGAATCAATCAGGGATCACCTTGATGGTATGCAAATGACCTGACCACCATACTGCTGTGGCCCAATTATTATATACCACTAGTGGTATCATTATGTTGTGTACGTAGGTCTGTACTGTAATTTCAGGTGAAAAAAGTAATGAGTTGAATACTGCAGTGGAGAGCAAACCTCTGATATTGAAAAGCCTGCCAGCTGGTGGGAAACATCAAGACTATGTGTGTGTGTCCTCTTCGTTCCCCAGAGAAATGACAATGTACAGTAGTATATTTCCCAGAGTGTACAAGCTGTTAGAGCAAGCCCATGGTGGGACATACCAACCATTCTCGCCGAAATGCTACGGTTGTCGAGAGGTGTGTATAGGTACTAAAGCAAAATATTAGTATTATAGTTTTCCTATTACATTGTAGTGTGTTTCTAGTAGGGGTGTGCGAATATTCGAATTTTCAAATTATTTTTTAATAGTAAATCTGTACTATTTGTATTCGAAAAATGAATGCCAGATTCCCAAATTTCGAAGTATTCGAGCAATTTCAAATAGTGAATTTTGAACAATTTCTTAAAATAATCTGAGCGGGTAACAAGGCTATTTCTGCTTACAAGCGTAACATAATTTAATGGATTTACCCATTTTCGTGGATATTTAAAGGTTAAAATATATATATATATATATATATATACATACGGGAAAGAACTGACGTTCATGTATATTTTCAATGTTCGTAAATACTATTTACATATTCACATGAGGCATTACGTTTGTGGCCATAGATTTACTCGCGCAGATCATCGTATACTTGCCACTTGAAGCGCAGAGATACGCGCTAGCTTAACATCTCGATATACACAAGATGGCGGCAGTGATGGTCACGTCGACGGTCTAAGACCATGTTCACTGCAAACATGGCAACGAAAGTTGGATATCTACCTAGGTACCATGCATACATCTATGAAAGGGTGTTGAACGCTGTTTGTTTATGTTCAACGCAGTGCCGTTTATTTACATAAAATGTTTGCTGTGGGGAAGTTAATAATTCTTATTTTCGTTAAGTAAAGAAACCAAACATTTTGTAGATCCTTAGCGATGTCCCGAAGAGTGGGAACATGAATTAAAATGGCCAAAACGTGCGGAAACATCATTTTCAGCTGTTTGTGTAGTCTGCAATTCCGAATTTAATGTGACGAATGTCTGGATCCAAGGTATTGGTTGGGATGAAATTAAGACGGTTTATATTCTAACTTTATGCATCGCTAATATTGTGACCTTGTAAACATTTTTCTAAGTAAGCGAGGCCATGAACGAAGTAGTTAATGTGGGTTAAACTTTCTTACCACTGATACTTTTATTTGGTTATGTAATTAGCCGGCTGAACATGTTCAGAATTTCTATACAACTATTCTACGAATGTTTCCAAATGTGAAGCACACAGGAAGTTTCACTGTTATTTAACAAAATTGGTTTTAAAAATTATTATTCTCTGAAAACTTTAGCATTACATTGTTTCCTACACACAAAGATCTTATTTTTCATAGTATTGTAATAATTTACTACATATTAATTTAGCTTTCAGATTTCTGTAGTTAAATTCTTCCAAAAATATTACAGAAAAGTACTTTTTCTAATTGGATGGTCATACGCCAAAACGAACTAAATTCCAAAACCATTGTTTTGAGTAAAAGGAAGTTAAAGTTTAGGGTACTGTAGTAAAATCCAGGATAGCTGTACAGTGAAATTATAAAGTGGCATACATTCTCTCTAGTGTTCTGTGTAACACTGTAATGAACAGGTAATTGCAGCAATAGCTTACAGACATATTTTTCCTAAATACAGTTCGATAAATGGGACATAGTTCACTTTAGCATAAAAATATTTGAACATTTGTTTCAGTTAGTGCAAAAACATTCTAAAATTCTTACTTTTTTAATACGAATGAAAAACAAAAAATTTTAACACAGTTAAATAAAAAGTAATATACTGGTACTTATTACAAAATTCCATTGTTAGTCATTTGAAGTCACCACACTGGTCTTGGTTCTTTCTTTTCATAGTCATAATATGTAATGAGCATAATAACAATTAACACTTTAAAAAACATTTGTCAAATAAGAATAATATTTTAATTTTTAAAGGGAGAAATACATGTAAAATTCTTAAATGGTTGTTACTGTTTTTGGTTCAGATATTTTTTAAATCAACTTTTGCAAGCTCAAAAGTATCAGTACAATCTACCTGAATGTCGCAATATCTTACTCATCACAGTCACATTCACTTTCTTCTTCACTGTTGCCTTCTACCTGAATATTATAGTCACAGTTCTCCAAACCATAAAAAAGAATGATAAATGGGTGGCACAAACTGAAGTAGACTTCTTACATCTTTCAGTTTCTCTTCACACTAAGTTTTCTTCCTTGAGGGTACAAGATCGGCAACACCACACCTCCTAGATTAACAGGCCTGCCTTTCAGTCTCTTGTTTAAATTTATGGAATAAAAACCTATCATATTGTTGTGAGTGTACTTGTATTCTGTAATACCAGGTTTGTCTATTGAAAATTTCATCTCCTTGATGTTGAGACACTCAACTTTTATCACCTGTCTCAGTTTTCTTTCTGTTAACAATGTTTTCTTCAAGACTGATTGTCCTTATTGTCCTTTTGAAGTAATCTTTTTTCATATGTACAACTTCAAATTTATTTTTCTTTACTCTCGAACTTGAAATTATCTCGCACCATTGTGTGTGTGCATAAATCTCGGGGTGATATTTCAATTTTCTCTCAATATCTCCAAAGTCGCTGTCGTTAGGTAGGTAAGAGTGGCCAGGTTCTGCAAATTTGTGGCAGACTTCTTTCACATTCATTTCAGGAGACTGCACCATATGCATCCACAAGGAAGCCATTTTTATGTTCCTGCTTTGACCCTCACATGAATCTGACCAGGCTATAATTTTTTTCTTTGTGGTTATGAGTGTTCAAGTATTTCATCACACACGATCCAGTTTCTTGTGCTCCTCATGATGCAATACTTTCATCCCAAACATGCATGACACCAGTCTCTGTTGCAAATTCATGAATACCAAGATTTTAACATGACACCTGTCTTTTGTAATAAACAACCCCCGCTGTCAGTTTAGGTAAAAGCATAACTTTTTGCATGTCAAATGAAGTCACAGTAGGACCTTCTTCAGTGTGACTTAATGCCTCATCATCTCTAATACTCTGTCTTGCAAATTGAACTTTGCGGTGGTGGAGCTATTGTTTGATTTTTAGTGAGTGGCATAGCCCTTGGTTTTTTTCACTGACGGCAGCCTGTATCTGAATGTTTAGCTTGTCACATGTTTGACATGTATCCTTTCTTGGTGGTTTGAAACTCAAACAGAAGTCACGTCTAAAAACCTTCTCGTACATTGACTGGCTTGGTATCATTTCTAAGAGGGATTTCTCCTTCATATCTTCAACAAAAAGTCAATACATCAAACTGAGATTCAGATTCGTGCCTAAGTATTTTTTCTTTGTCTGCGATCTGGCGTAGTGGCTTTCTGAAGTAGGGAAGCTTTTTATGTGACCGTGAATCAACTCAATTGTTGCTGAAGGACTTTTGTTGTGAGGGACATGCTTTCCTCTTAGATCACTGGTTGTTGAAGATTTTACTTGAGTGATGCTCTATGAATTCGAGCACTGTCAATCTGCAATATTCCAATAAACATTTGTTTACACAACTTTACGTCACAGTTTGCTGAAGGGATTTAATACGTTCTACTAACTTGCTTCTTGTTTTTGTTCTTAGTACTTGAACGTCTTCTTTGAACATTCCCACATTTAATAGCACCAGCAATTAGCACAGTCTGTGTTTCCCAGGACTCAGAGTTATAAAATAATTCATGAAACTTCTGCTTATTTTCCAGACTAACTTTACTTCCACAATTAAATTTACCCGTGCACGAAAAGTCTTCAAATTCCTTGGCTTGAACCACAGCTACTTTACTATTCACATATTCTATGCTTTTGATTCTTGAAATTTTCCGTACATTTTGTTTCCAATTTTGTGGATTCCCTTTTTTCCTCTTTTTGGGGGAATTCTTTGCACGTATAGTTTCTGCATCTGAAACAAAGAATTAATTAAACATAATAGTTTGTGAAAGACTGTATTACATACAGTTTTCCTAGTTATATACCGAAATAGTAATATCTGAGATTACTAGGAAGTAGCACAGTCGATGTGGCATGAAAGTATGTAATAAATAAAATTTGTCACTTATTCTCCTCCCATATTTAACTAACTTACTGTGCTTCGAACTGTTATTCTCAAATTTATTTTTCCAGTGTATTACTAGGTTAAATGTGTATAAAACCATGACAGTAATACGAGATTTTATTTTCTACTTATGTCAGTGGTTAGTTGTGTTTACTTTACATGCAAGCGCTTTCAATAAAAAAACATGGGCAAAGAGTTATTTGTAAAACCACTTCAACAAACCACAATAATGTTAATTATAACAGTGGCTTTTATTATTTAAGTCACACTCAGTGTGTTTGGTAATAATTTTACACAACAGACAATGAGAAATTTTCAACTTTAACTCGTTTGCCAGTGAACCATGTCCTTTGTCTCATAGATATAGTATGAAAAGATAAGACGTAAAAGGTTATTGTACTTCATTGTGAATGTACATAAATTAACTTTTATTTAAATACTGGCTACACTTCCAAATGTTAAGTGCTGCGTGATGTAGTAGATTTGGAAACTTGTTTTTTATCATGGTTCACTTTGGCAAAAGAGATTGTTGTACATTTTTTCTGTTTACATAACCTAGAATACAACAGTGTTTGTAGTTCTTAAAATGTTATTATAATCACCTGTGCTTGAAGTTTCTGATTCAACACTCGGTGCATAGATGTCTGATGACCCATTGCTGATGTCACTTTCGTCACTATCACTACTATTGCAATGTAAATTATCAATATTATATCTTCGTTGATTTGAACCATCTTGTTCAGAAGCCATCTTGTTGTGGTCTATAGTTCACTTTGGCAGAAGAAATGCAGGCATACCAACCATATGCCATAACACAACCCCTTCACTACTAACTACCTTACTGGAGTGGATCATAGTTCTCTATGGCATAAGAAAGATCATGAAATTCTGAACACGTACATGTAATAACCAGAATTTTTAAATTTTGGTTGATAGTTCACTCTGGCGTAAGACCATCCAATTTATCTTTATACATGTAGGGAAGAAGTAAACTAGATCAGCTGTGCCTTCTGTAGTACGCACTTGTTTACAAACACATTTATGTGTTTTCTCACAAACATAATAAAGTAAGGAAACTGAGAAGAAAAAGCAGTATACTGCTGTAAGAATAGGTACAAAGTAACAAAAAAAAATATTTTAAGAATGCTAAAGGTTGTCAAGTAAAACAGGTAAAGTTTATGCTTATATTAATAAAGCACGATGCATTTCTATATCTTCTTGGAAATGCAAGTTTATGCACTGGCAATTGTATACTGAAATTTGAAGAAACACTATTCGAAAATTATTCGAAAAAATTAATATTCGTTTAAAAACTATTCAAAACACTAAATCCACTATTCGCACACCCCTAGTTTCTAGTTTTTTGGTGGGTTTTACATCTGTGCTTGTATTAAAAAGGTTGAAAAGTTCGTTTAAGTATTTATGTTTTTAAATGCTTATTGTATTAAAGGTTTTCAATAAGTTTAATTATCCTGCATGCTTATATTTCACGTTTAAAGGAAATTTTCAATTTCAACTAAATATATGTCTCCTAGAATAGTGTGTGAATATTTTGTATATTTTGTAGAAAAGTGCCCTATCAGCTGAGTGCAGAAAGAATCATGCCATGGGTTTTCCTTCTTAGCTGCGACTGTTGATTCTGTTTTCAGCAACCTGTGCGTTCTTTGGTGTTGGAGGACTTGTCCACTGAAGGATACAAGCTCCATCCTTTCCATGGCTTTGACCTGGACCATTGCAAGCTGATCCTGAAGAAGTTGGCACACTTTCACGCTGCAACTGCCGTCCTCTACGAGCAAGATCCTACCAGTATGGAAGTGTATAGCGAGTGTTTATTCACAGAGGATGACCTGGCGAGAGAGCATTGGAGTGAAATGTTCTCGGGGATGGCCAGAGCATTGGCGGCCGCTGTGAGAACGTGGCCAGAATTCGACAAAGATGATGCAGACAGATTAGACAGGTAACAAAACATATTTAGATCACAGTTCCATTTGTTACCAACAGTTGTCGTAAGCTATTCACAGTAAAGAGAGTAGTTTCGATGCTCTGGTTATTTTCTATCTTTTCAGCCAGTGTTCACGACTTAAGTGTGGTGTGAAAAGACGTGTCTGTAATAAATACCATGCCCAATTTGACGAGTAAAACAAACAAATGTTAAATGCAAAAGAGACTTCAGGACAGTGTGCATCCAACTGTAGGTTTTTGTAAAAATTATTTTGTTAGGTGTGCATTAACTGTATTATTTTTTTAGCTAACTTAATACCATTTCTTTTTACATTTTAGATTTGCAGACACCCTTATTGTCAACCTGGAGAAGATCTTGAAGCGAGATGAAAATGACTTCAACGTACTTAATCACGGTGACCTTTGGGTTAAAAATGTTCTTTTCAAGTATGAAAGTGGGACCGGGAAGCTTTTGGAGCTGCGAATCATCGACTTCCAAAATTCTCACTTCTCATCACCAAATGTGGACTTGCAATACTTCTTGGCTGTCAGCCCAAATGATGAAGCACGCTTCAACCACCGGGCGTTGCTCATCGAAGAGTATCACAAGGAGCTGTGTTGGGTTCTGGAGCGCCTCAAATATGGCGGGAAGGTGCCGACATTGGCAGAACTGAATGACATACTGGAGAGGAAGGCTTGGCATGGACTTTTTGCAGCCATCACTGACCTTCAGATTCTTTTGAGTGAAACATTTGAATTTGATTCTATGAGGCAGGATGAGCTCGAAGCAAAGAAAGAAAATAATCAATACAGTCCAGCTTACAGGCGTATAATGCATCGCCTTCTGCCTATGTATAAGGAGAAAGGGGTTTTATGAATTTGAACTTTAGCCTTTATAATGCCAGAAGTATTAAAATAATCATTCCGGAAAAGATAATCTTGCCGTAAATTTCCTATCTAAATTATTTTAAAAATCGAGTTGTAATAGAGGTTTCAGTGTATATTTTTTCACTCAATATTGGACAGTTTTCTGCAGATGTAACAGACTTCGATATATTTATGATATTTATGTAAGACAACCATTATCGAAAATAGTGGTTATCCTTGGTGACTATGGAATACTGTTAAAGATGTGCAAAATATTGTTTACACTGAACTGATTTAGAACGATACTGCCAAAAGAGCATCTTTGACTGGTGTTGGAGGACTTGCTGTTACTACACATTTTTAGAATAGTGGAGCTTGCTTTTAGTTATATAGTTCATTATGACATGCATGTACCTTTCTTTCATTGCTGTAAAGTTTCTTTGCGTAGAGTTCGCATGTTTCTGCATCATAAGTAGCAGCGTCTAAAAAAACTGATATAGACTATTACTTGTTGTTAGAACAATTTACTGGAGAATTATTTTGCTGTAGTGTATTACAAATTTCTTTTTGTATTATGTATCAGTTCAGCAAAAATATTTCTGAACATACAATTTAGTTTTTAAATGAAAAATGAAGGAATGGGAATTGTGATATTTTACTACGCTAATGATACCACGTACTGTGTATAACCTAAGCAGTCTCATTTTAAAAATTAATTTTTAACGTCTGATTTATAGTTGATGGCTCAGAGAAGGTTTCATTTAGGCCTTTTTAAGAAGTGAGAAAAATGTGTGCCTGTTGAATTAATTATTGCATCAACATTCAAAGTCAAGATAAAAGTTAAAATAATAGTTAGGGTTTTAGTTAGTTATGGAATTCCCAAGTAAACTAGAAGTTCAAAGGGGACTATGTTTATAGTTAGCTCAGAATTATTTGGTTACTCTGTGCCTTTTAACTTATTTATATTGGCTTGGCAGGCATTTTGTTCAGTCCCAAGCGGGCTGCTGTTACACACTTAGTTTGTATCACTCTCACAAGAGTTGAAATCCTTGCTTTTGATCACTTGAACAGATCATTTCACTCCAGTCAACCCCTCATATTATGTGAGAAACACTTGGAAATTTTTAGACTGTGTATGCTTTTATTTATAAAAAAAAACCTAATTGTGAAACATTAATTAAACATTACCGTTCATTTGTGTGTCAGGTGTTTGTATGTTACATGACAGTAATCACTAGACCTACTTAAGTGAATTGGTGCATGCTGTTGTTTTATGGTGTATATTTAGTTTAACACATTTTAAGTGCCATAATCTGTATTTCTAGTTCCTGGTAATTAATTATTTTGATTAATGGTGTGGTGTACAGCAATTTTGATCACTGCAGTTTAATATTTGTACCAGATATTTTTTTTTTCTTTTTTTAGACAGAAAATGTGATAAAATTTTTCTCTTATAACATTTTTTTATCTCGTATAGTTTTTGCGTAATGGCTCGTTAAAGGATAGGTCAGTGCACAGTTGTCTCCGAAGAGGGACGCTGTAACACCAGGGGATAGGTTAGTGCACCTGCCTCCGAAGAGGATCACTGTAACACCAGAGGATGGTTTACTGCACAGTTGCCTCCAAAGAAGAGCAATGTAACACCAGGGGATAGGCTAGTACACAGCTGCCTCCGAAGAGGAGCACTGTAACTCCAGGGGATGGTTTAGTGCACAGTTGCCTCCAAAGAAGTGCAATGTAACACCAGGGGATAGGTTAGTGCACAGCTGCCTCCGAAGAGGAGCACTGTAACTCCAGGGGATGGTTTAGTGCACAGTTGCCTCCAAAGAAGTGCAATGTAACACCAGGGGATAGGTTAGTGCACAGCTGCCTCCGAAGA
>PNEQ01028384.1:0-66809 GCA_003012365.1 Medauroidea extradentata
GGCCCCGCTTTTTTTTTTTTTTTTTAATTTGCAGTTTTCCGTCCAACACAGATTAAGGGCAGTATTTGAACACACAATATTCAGATGGGAGGTAGACAATTATTGCTCTGCCCTAGGTTACACATATTTTCATTTCGTAGTTATTTAATCATGAACTGTTTGATCACGTGCTAAGCAATTACTTGTAAATGAAAAAAGTTCGCACATTGTTTTCTTTGTTTTACATGTAAATGCAATCGGAATCAAATGCTTTACATTATTAAACTACGATAATTAGTACGAGAACCTAGCGCATTCTACAGGAAGTTGCAAAATTCAATGTCAATATTCTAGGGAAACAATCCTCACGTGTAATGTCTGAAGCAAAGTTCAGTGCACATCGCAAACTTAGTTTCATACACATCCGGTTAGTACATTTTTAAGTAAGGAAGTCTCAAAAGGCTGTTTTTAGCCACATTGGAAGCAGAAACATTTTATTCAATGAGCATAGTGTCCTAAAAATTAGATTCTGACTTTGTCTGAAGTGTTTTTCTTTTCATGCGTTGGCACAATGGATACACGTGGGATTGTTCGTAACAAAACCTGTTTACGAACACACTGCAGCACATGTGAAGCATGAGGTCGGCGGCTGTCCTAATATCTGTAAATCCTTGGTCGGGCTGAGCTAATTAGGAAAATAGGTTACGTTAAGGGCGACGTTCACCTCAGTTTTCAACATTTTTTTAATTTTTATATTAGTACCATATTTTTTTTCTTACTTTATACATAAATTGTGATTAAATCATCCTTTTAGGAAATTTTATGTCTCTAATAGTTTTTGCGTAGTAAGTAATAAACGTAAAAATTTGGACTTTACGGTTTTAAGTACGCCACTAAAACCAACAGACATTCCAAACTGAAAAAATTCACACTATATAATAATGTTGTAGGCTATGATTTGACATATGTAAAAACAAAAAAAAACTGTATTTAAAAAAATGTTATTTTTTAGTTTTTATTTCAAAATTCTGCATTTTTATTAAATACAAAATTTTTTTTTTGTTTCCATATATGTCAAACCATAGCCTACAACATTGTTATACACTGTGAATTTTGTCGGTTTGGTATGTCTGTTGGTTTTAGTGACGTACTTACGTAAAGTGCAAATTTTGACGTTTACGACTCAATACGCAAAAACTATGAGGGATACGAAAGTTTCCTAAGAGGAAGATTTTATCGCAATTTGTGTCTAAAATAAGAAAAAAATATCTGGTACAAATATAAAAATAAATAAAGACGTTGAAAAATGAGATGAACCGCGCTCTTAAGTCATCAGTCTGCCCAGTTTGCTAAGACCTGCTTGATTCATATTTTTTTTTGTTCGTAGGGAGACTAACTGGCCACAGTGGCGTAGTCGATTAGGTGTTGGTCTACGGCGTGAGAGGTTATGGATTCAAGTCCTAATCCGGGCATGGATGTTGTGTTGTCATAACACCTCAATAAACTCTCATCAGCTCTTAAGACATCGTTGTTAAAGGGACGTAAAACCCTCTCACCTCGCCTATAAGGAAACTGAGTGGATCATTAGTTTTAGACGGTTGAGGTGCCAATGAACCCGAAGTGAAGTCACGTTTCATTGTCCAGTTTGGATTTTTTTGACTCGTTCTGATATATGTATTCTGATGTTTCCATCCTGTATTATGTCCCGTTCTAGCAGTGGTTTCACGTCGCGGCGTGGAAATCTGACTTTATATGAGACGATTATTCGAACGTGTGTACGAAGTCCGTTACATTATAGAAATGTACACTTTACGTCTACTTGGTGTACTGTCTCCAGCACAACCGTTCACAGCTTCATTACACAAACAACTATAGCCTACCTGTCTGGTTTACAGATAGTCCACTACTTTTTTTTTACCTCTCTGTTCAAAGGAAAATACTGTATCTACGTTTGCGCCATCATTCTTACGTCATCCCTCGCTTTTATTTCCTCATGGGTGTATTTACATATGTATGTATCCTTGCTGACGTTGCATTTTTACAGCACGAATTACTGGATTACATTCGTTACGCTTCCTCAACTCAAGCAAATTTCCTGTCACGATTATCGTTTTTTTTTTTTTTTTTAATAATGCTTCAGCTTCACTACGACTCTTGATATCTGGAAATCTTACCGAAATATTAACGTAAAAACATTTTTACTACGTTGACGGTCTCATTTTCAATTTTTGGTACGATGTTTTCGTCTGATATGAATAAAAAGCCTCTCGACGGCGGGCCGAACCAGTCGTTAAACCCTTACCTCCCCACCCCCACCCTTTGACATAGTACCGCACGCACGAGCCCAGCAGTTTTTATTACATGCTACACGACGCGGCAGCTTTGCGTGGGCGTCGACCGAGGGAGAAATTTGGACTCATTTAGCTGGACTGCGGCGCCGCTGTGCTCTTTGATCACAGCCGCGAGGTCTTCCACCCGTGAGGTGCGTGCTCGGGGTTATTGTAGGAGTGGTAAGGGAAGAGGGTTGCATATCCACCTGGAGGCCGTGATGAGCGTCAGATAGCGTTAATTTTTGTTTTATTTATTTAATTAGTTTAATTATACACTACGAAATTCAGCTCTTGGTCGGTTTACAACTTGAAGTCTTTAAATTCATACCTAATGTTAAACAAAGGTAACCTAATACAGTATTTTAAATAATAACTAAACCTAATTCAATATTCTAGACCAAAAACTTGCCCTAGTAAAATATCCATTCACATTTAATTTTTATACCAATAATAAACACAGGCTCTTTATTTTTATCACAGTAAATAATTCAACTTAAGAATGCGTAGATTCTCTCTTCTCGGAAACTATGGCAAAATCAGTGCCTTGTAAAGATAGATGCGGACTTGATCTCAAAGATTCGCTATAATTTAAAATGTTACACGAATATATAATAATATGCAGGGGAGTGTAACAGAGGGCAGGACGGCACACCGCCAACTCAGACTCCTGAGCGACGTAGGAGTCTGCGATCCCAGAAGAATGGCATAACTGTACAAACGAGAAGCGACGGAACGCGAAAATTAAGGAAACGTAAGCAGTCAGAGAAAACCCGTCAAGCAGCATACACACTGGGAATAAGGCCGTCGAGAATCGAGCCAGGATCACGATGATGGAAGATCGTTGGTGTGACAACCGAGGCCTCCGGGGTAATTTACATTAGCGTAATTTAAGGCTTAGCTTCCCTGTCACTGCTGTTTCCGCGATAGTAATTTTTTAGCGTGAACCACTATATGTGTTAAAAAATCAGGTTATTCTAATATGTTGGCTAAATTTCAAGGCATTAATTACTATGGTTTCAGCTAATTATGTAATTAACGAAATTGTTGTTTGTTGACTTATAAGTGTAAACAGTAAAATGTATTGTCTGAAAAAAACAAATTATATCACGACAGAAAACTTTTCAAACAAAACTGCCGAACATGTTTGTGATATCTGCTCTCATTTAAACTTTAGAAAATAACTATTGTAAACAACAGGACACGGTCTTAATAAATGTTGTATGCAAGTCCACTGTACTGGTTGCCTGTGTAATTTCATTGAGGTGTATACGCGTTATTAGTAAGGTAATAAGAGACTTTAAAAACTATTGCCTGAAGATGTCACGTTTGACTTATTGAATAATTTGTTTTTCTCTCATTATTTTTTAATTTCGAGAAGAAAAATGGGAAATTTATAGCATAAATTCTATTTACACTAGCGCTACAGTCCAAGCACCGCAAATTGTGACATATACTTAGGCCGCAATCAGTGCAGCCATTTATTTTATATTCTTAATGTGCTGGACTAATTGCGGCCTAAGTATACGTTAAAAGTTTAACTGCGATGGTTGTGCTCTAGCGCAAACTAAATATCATTCACGCTATAGAAGCACATTTTACACTTTTCTTCTCAGCTTTTTACTAAATAGGAAAATAAAATAATCTAATAAAGCGACTTGTGCCGAGCTGTAAGTTATCTTAAATATTTTCAAAGAGGAAAAACAGTAAAAATGTCTAAAATTTCACTTAATGGCTCCGGCGCTCAGTTATTAACGTAATAGAGAAAACTACATCCCAGAATCTGTAGTTCAATTATTTGAGAAAAGGGCATCACAGCACATGTAGTTAAATTGTTTATATTTATACACTCGCATACTGTTATATATCTCATTCTCAGGCTATTGGTCTACAAGGCGCGTGATGGGAACCTGGAAGTGTGGGTTCTAAGGATTCCTCTTTCGCTCAACACTTACCTAATCGCCTCTAAGCACGAGGTGATCAGCTAGTGCCTGCCTTCCCCTCAAGTTTTTTTCTTAAATGTTAATAGTTTGGTATGCGAGCAAATATGTTTGTGCCACATATTTGTAATTAAGTAAGCAATATTTATATTTACTTCCCTCATCTCCGTATTTAATGGGCAATGCAATCCCCTTAAAAATTTCAATCGTAGCATGCGCGGAGAGGCATAAACAACTGCAATAAAAATTTACAGGCAGCACGAAGAGAAAACACACAAACACTGACTTCGTGTGATATTATTAACGTTGTAATGAGGACATAACTTAAAACGGTTACTTATTTTTATTTCAAGAGGGCTTATTCATACGTAACACAAGAACTTATTTTGCACAGCGTGTTTTTTAGATACACTTTTTTCAACGTACTTGTTCGTAATGTTAACACGCAAGGATGTTAAAAGTTCTTTGCGTGTTCGCTACCAAGATAAATTAACAACACAGCCAGATAAAGTTACAGAACAAATATGCACGTACTAACGGTTGTAATGTTAAAATAAAAATAACATGGGTAATGAAGCCACCGTTTTTTGCTATGAAGGAAAAAAGCGTTTTTCATGGAATTCAGGCCGTTTACAAGGCACAACATGGACATGTGGAAAGAAACGGGCACAAAAAATACAAACCTGTCTGTCTCAAACAGTTTTATTTTTTCTTAGAGTTATCTGCACTGAAAGCAATCTCACACTGTAAATACGTGCCCAAATATATCTTCTTTTTTAACAAATGTTAAGGGTATTTAATATGCTTATATATTTTACCTTGTTCATAACTTAAAACAATCATTAAAATTGGCAGCAAAATGGTAAATCAAAGGAACTTCATTTTATCTAACCAAAACGAGTTATTTACATATTTACTTCCCCATTTGTTTACATATTTATTTGTGTACATTTTTCTCATTGTGCATTTTACTATATTTAAAGAAATTATTTAGATATTTATTAATTTTTTTAAATTATATATTTGCAGGGTGTTTTGAGTAATGGAGGAGGAATTGTACACGGCCTGTGTTAAGGTGCCGTCCCAACATTTACAAAGAATAATTTCGGGAAACCATGGAAAGTCAAAAATCGGGAATGTCCTGACCAGGATTCAAACCCAGTTTTTCACAAATAAGGTCAACATTTTACCTCTCGACTACCTTAATATGTCCCCGTGTAGATTATTTATTACTTAAGGGTGAGAGAGTGAGAGGTTTTGGTCAGCGCTTAATATCGAGGTCTTTAGCGCTGGTGAGGGGTGACATGAGGTGAGTGTGGAGCAGCGCCGGAATGAATGGGCGGGGGACATAGGAGATCCCCGAGAAAACCCGCCGACCAGCAGCATCGTCCGGCACGATTCCCACAAGCGAAAATCCGGTGACCGACCCCGCCGGGAGTATTACTTAAGGAATAAGGTAGTTACCCAATACCATAATTAAAAATATCAAAGGGAGAACGATAACACGTGTGCTTGTGTGTTATGGAGTGTTTTGTGTGTGTCTTCTTTTAAGCAAGAAACAACTTCTTCCTTCCTTGATGCACATCATAGCATTCCTAATTTTTTTCTTCTTCTGTTTCCTTGCTATGGCAATTGCTAAAGATAATTCCTACATATAATAACTACAAAGCTTTATTTTTCGGCGTCACCCCTCGCATGTGTTTCTCATCTTAAACCACGCGTTATATTATCAACATATAAAATATTATGGCAAAACTACCGAAAATTTTAATATATACATGTTTGAGACACATGTTTCATTCACAAGTTATTAGCACAGCTTCTAAAATTGTTAATACTTCAGGGAGTGTATCGAAATATGCAGTTAGTATAATCTATAAGGAATTTTGGCAAGAAATGTCTCGTTTGCAAATCGTTTATAATACAAAACCTATAATTTCAGCAAAACGTAAATACTGCACCTAAAAAATTTACCCTAAAATGTCGTATACAACGCGCCATTTGCTTCCATTGGAAGTTTGGTTGATCATAACACTACCATCTTGCCTTCCGCACTATGAGGTTCATTGCAACAATTTATATTGTATGTAACTAAGATGCCGACAATGTTATCGAATAAAATTGGTTAGAAAAAGGTTACAAGAAGTCTCAAGCAGGAGTATGGTAGATTTTCTGAGTCACGTGATGAGGTTTTGTCTATCACTAGGTAAGACAGGATGTACTAAACGTCTGGAATGCCGTTTAGTGTTTTAAGGTGGTGTGAAATGAAACTAAGTTATTTTTATATACTTTAAACGTCCGCAGTACAATTATTTACAATTTTTTTCATTTATATTCCGTATAAAACACTTTCCGTGCTCGTTTCATCGATATTTTGAATACCACGTATTTAGTTTTTCTTCGTTGTGGTTTTGGTTATGTCAAATGTTTTTATTTTTCTCGCAGAAAACGGAAACTTTTGTCTGCTAACAGCCGCGAAGAGTAGATCGAAAAACTACTCACATGACGTCACTGACGCGTTTAACCGTTACTCTTGTTACTGAGTTGCTCGTATATACTCGGTGGAACAATGCGATGATACCTACCAATGACCTTCAAGCAGTACGTACCATCGCTATCTAGGATCTCCACAAACACGGAACGAAACTGCATGAGGAATGTTATGTACCTGCACTTAGTGAAAGATAATCACCATGAAGGAATATAACTGAACAGACGGCATAGGTAAGCACCCAAGGATAAAAAAAGGTGGCATAAAATGTGCAGGCGCGAGGTCTCGGTTACCACGGTGGTAATGTTCGACTCGCGTGCCCAGGGCTTGGTCACTCTACTACCCGTGCTGCGAAAATGTGATAGTAATCGCAGAGGCTATAAAAGCTTCACAAGACCTCTCCCCCCCCCCTGCCACAGAAGTAGCCTTCCTCACAAGCCTTGTCAACGACAGCCCCTGGCTAACACCGAGTATGATTACCGCCGACTGCAGTTGCTTTGGCATTTAAGGGCGTCCCAGAGGAAAAAAATCGTAATTTAATTTTTGTATGAAACATCATTAGTTTTGTAGACGTTACATAGGAGTACATTAACCTCTTACAAAAAAAATAGTTCAGCCAGTTTACCCACAGTGCCATTTCAAAGTAAACATTTGCATGTTTTTAGTTCGTACACCCCTCTAAAACCAGTCAATACAATGAAACAAAATAATTCGTAGTAAAAGTACATGCCACTGGCTAGGGCTTTACATATATAAAACCCAATATAAAATAGCTTTGTATTTTTAAAAATTTCTAAAATTAGCAAACAAATTTCAAAATTTCAAAAAAAATTTTAAAAATACAAAATATTGTTTGAATGAGTTTTTATATACGTGAAGCCCTAGCCAGTTACATTTATTATTATTGTTAATTATTTCGTTTCATTACATCGATTCGTTTTTAGGGGGTGTATGAACTAAAAACATAAATTTTTACTTTGAAATTCATTATGTGAAAATTGGCTGAGTTATATTTTTGTAAGAGGATACTGTACTCAAAAGTCTCGTCTACAAAAATAACGCTGTTTTATACAAATATAAAATTATGATTTTTCCCCCTCTGGAACGCCTAACGTGGAAAAAGTGCGTAATGTTATATTTGCACGACGTAGTATTAGTTTTACAAGCGTTACTTTTGAATACATTTTCCACTCGTGGAAAATTTTTTTATCTCTCATAGTCTTCCTATAGCAGCATGCCAAAGGCTGCACTGTAAAACGACCACATCACGCGAGCGAGCAGTTTTCTAGGGAAAGCGAGTGTGGTGAAGGAAGGAATGGTCGACCCTTGTTCGTATTAGAGCTGGGATGTTTGAGTTTTAATTTTGTAGCAGTAAGCGCTTGGAGGGTGATACGAGTAAGTTATGTTTGCACGCTATATGGGACACTGCCTCCTAGGACAGAAATAGGTAACTCTTTTAGAAGCTTCAGCCTCTGAAAAACTCTACGCTTTACTGTTACATTACTGCTGTCTATTTTTTCATTAAATATTTTTGGTGATTTTACATATCTCGAATAACGCAAGGGTAAATTTCTTGATAAATAAAAACGATCCGGCCATAACATGTATTTGGACCTATTCGGAGCTCTTTTAAAGCTGTTCAAGCATGTGAATCGTTTAAATGTGACAAATAGGCGTACGTGTCTTACTAATACTGTCGAGGCACGACATAGGGCGTCGAGTCGGTATTTAAAGAACCGTGCACGGATATTTGAAACATAAAAACCTCGTCCTCCACCAGGGCATTGTGCTAACACACAGTGCCCTGGTTAAAACCAGCGTCCTCCCTCAAAGTAAAGGAAAATAAATAAAGAAATTAAATACAGTTCCCGTCCAACCTACCCCACTCTTACTTCACAACTCTACATACAACCTGGACCTTCCTACTTTTCCAGTGCCATTTTTATTTTTAATGCATGTAACTGCTGAGTGGTTACACTCCTATTCTGTCGAGAGGGTTTTTACGGTACTATGCCGGTTTTTCCCTCTCTCTTCTTAGAGTATGGCTTAGCTATAGGTACACTTAGGGAGGTAGACATGGCCCCAATCGCGGCCATGTCTGCCCAATCCCTCTCTGCCGCGATGCATGCCTCCTCTGCATGAAACTTCTCCCTTGTAGGCGTATGGGGCTTAGCCCTGAGACGCACTTAGTCCCGCTCCTTCCCCGGGCCTCCACCATAACACAGTAGATTATGGTAGGTTAGGAAAAAAATTATTTGAAACAGTCGCCCTGGAGCTACGAAAGAGTAAGGTTATGCTGCTGTCAGCTCTTATCGCGGCAACTCGACACCTCGCCATGGCAGCTCGTCGCGTCGTAGATGAGTACCTATGTGCACTTGTTACCGCCGACATACACAACGAATTCACAGTTAGTATAGCTTTAATTTGCTTTTTTACACTGAGTAATACCGCTAATTTATAAAAGCAAAGTATTTGCTCAAGATAAAGTTGGTTTTGTTTCTTAATGTACCTAGAAGTTCGCAAATTTTCGGTATTAAATACTTCATTTTTAACTATATTTAAATACCAAAAGTCGTTTATGTTTTATGACGTTTAGGATGTAACCCGTAACATTTAATTCCGGCATAATTTATTTCGTTTCAGTTAAGTATTTAAGTTTTTGTTGGATCTTGGATACATTAACCATGTAAATTTCGACTTTGACAAAGCGTAATGGGAATTTTACGTATGCTAAAATTTTCCATGGGATGATACTGTAATCATTATAACGTTTTTCTGCAATATTTCTGGAACTATGACACTTTAAGGTAACCGCCTCGGTGGATGTATCTTGTGTGTTAGAGACCTAGAATAGCGGTAAGGACGACACAGAACGCACATCAAACCTCGCCATAGTCAATGAACTTGCGCAAATAAGTCTTCTTCTCGCCGACAACTCGCCTTTATGGTACATTCAGTACTGACACTACACTATACTGAAAAAGAATATAGTTGCAGGAACCATACTTATGTTAAAATAGGGACAACAAAACAGTTTGGTTGTCGGCACAACTCTGGACAGTTCCTTCAACAATCTGTTTCTTAGAAGTTACCATCTGATTAGTAAAAGCAACAAGGCTCTTTGTTGCTTCTACAAAACAGATTGTTGAATGAACTGTCCAGAGATGTAACGACAGCCAAAGTGTTTTGCTGTCCCTATTTTAACTAAAGTATGGTACCTGCAACTATACTATTTTTTCAGTGAGACGTAATATTTTAGATAATTATGTACTGTATACGACTATACCTTTTAAAAGATACTTCACCAAGATTTTCGTACCAAAATTGACCGCAGAAACTCCACTTTCAGCATTTTTGGACGCGAGTGAATACATTTTTGATATTACTGTAGTAGCTGAACTGGGAATACGCTCGGGTAGCGTCATTAAGACAGTATTTGTAACAGTGGTGGATCCAGAAGGAGGGGTCATACGGGCCATGACCCCTCCCGAAACAGCTTATAAAAAAATTAAACCATAAATTGCCAAGTAAAATACATAAATACATTACCTTACACTTTTCCTTAAGCTTTATAAACTACGTACCCCTCAACATTTACAATACTATCATGGTTACGCAATGTTGTGTTGCGACAATATATAATAATTTATACAATATATAAGAAATTAATTGATTCCGTAATATTAAATAAAATATTCCAGTTTCTATAATTCAAAAATGGTTTGTGCTGTTTAGTTTGCTGTTCATTAAAAGAATGGTATGAGTTTCAAAAGCCAACACAATTATAGAGACACGTAGAAGCAGACTATTTAGAATGTGCCCAATTATTTTATACCACCACAATAGCTTCCACTTTTAAAACAAAATACATCCTTAAAAATAAAAAAAAAAATCTTAAAGCGGCCTATTCTAATATTTAGTTCGTAAACCTCTTTAATAGCACAATTTTGTATCTTAGAGTCCAAACTTTTCTAGGGTATGACACCCGGCGAAACACACCTTTTTTTTTCTTGAGGCGTGGATATTTCAACTTTTCAAGTCATGGCTCCTGTAGGACCAGAGCTGGATCCGCCCCTGATTCCTAAGCAGATGTTACTCACGCATGTTAAGTGGTTGTCAGATAATCGCCTGTCGACCGAAGCTCTGCACATTACTTAGCAGCCTGGGCAGGCGACCATCCAAAATGGTCACCCTGTCACTTCGTTGCAAAATATCCAGACATATCCGCTATATGGCCCTTACGTAGTTTAGTAAGGATGTGGATAAAAATCCGCTTATTCCAAAACCACTGCATGCTGTTCAACAGTCATGATGACGGGTTATTTAAGGAACTAACACGTCATTCACCTTACAGTGATTTCGTAAAACCAGAGAAAACGGAAAACAAAATGGCTGGAACATGACAGTGACCTCACGAACGCGCTTCCACTACACTTCTAAAGCTCAGGTTTTTTTTTTTTCCAGGTGAAATGCAAGGCGAATATTCAACTCTTACCAACTCATTTGTAGAATTTTATAGCCAGAAGAGATTATAAATAATCATATAGATCGGCATAATATTAACGTGGGAAGAAACTAAAATACGTGGACATCTAAATCGGTAATAATACTTTTGACTTTACACAAGCTGCGTTAAATAATTAATACTAATTGTATAACAAGAAATAAGTGTTTCAAATTATTTACTAGAACACATTTATAATGGCATAAATGTCCATCACACAATATTTATCTTGTAAGCTTACCGATACATATAATATACTGTAGAAACTTTTGTCATAAAATTATCTGGATCAGTGCTATATTAAATTTTATTTACTAACAATCTAAAGAGTTATTAGGTTTTTAAATGCTTACAGAAAAGAGTTTTGTATTAGATCTCCAACGCAATAAATTGATAACTGTACAATGAATAGGAAAAAAACCGGCTGTATAATGAGATTTTAAAATCCGCGTCAGATCAATTGCTAAGACATGTGTAACATTTACAGTTGTATCGTATATAAGTTTTTTTTTTTTTTTTTTTTTACTTCTGAGGAAAAAATTTACTCGTATTCAGTATTTACAAAGTAAAATAATAAAACTATTGATGTAAAATTAAATCTTCAATTCATCCTGCTTTATTTGTGGTCGCAACATAGTTGTGCCAATTTCTTTTTCCGTTTTTTTTTATTTGGCAAAGGAATGTGTCTTGATTTATTTATACTAGTTTGAATGCATGACATAATTCTGCATGTGAAAAATTTAATGCAATTTTAACGTAAACTCGTAAAATGTTGCTTGTTGTAACTCACCCTTTCGAAATAACTTCAAACACAGCAAAATTATCACGTACGGGCATATTAACTAATACAGAAATATTTCATGTTTGCCTGAGCGTCCAATGTATTTGATCTGAGAAAATTATAAGATAACGAAGAAAACAGAACATTATCGTTTAAACAAGTGAGGTACGTAATTAATATTCATATTTCCCTCCCGCCTTATGTCATTTGTCTTCAATATAGCGTACATCTCGGCACGGTGTGGCATGCAGCATTGTAAGGCCTTGACGGTATCAGTTCTGGATTTGCTTTAAAGGAGATAATAATTAACTTTTTGCAAATATCTTAACATTCTGCGAAATCGAGTAATACAAAAACCGAGCTACATATAACAAATTAAAATATATCAATGGGTACTCGGTTTTGTCCTAAAGACTAACGGACATGACAAGGAAATAGCATAAGCCGTGCAGCTTAATGACTCACGAGATGCTTCAAATTGAACACTGGAGGCTGTCGTGGACCATAAGATCAGGTCGAAGCTGTTAGGCAATGCGCTCTCTCCGTGATCAACCTAAGTGCTGTGCTTGTTACGTTGACGTAGCCGGTGATTAATATTATGCAGCTGTATCACATGTCCAAACACAAACTGTTTTATTCTGTCAATGACACAGTGATTATGCTACATAGTTTGTGTTAGCAAGTAAGGGAACTTATAAATGAAGAATAAAGAACGCCTTCTGACAAACTCTGGCATAAGCCTACGAGGCATAATTGCGTAAACTAACAATCATTGTCTTCGGATAATAACCGGATGTAATAGCTTCCATAATAATCTGTACGTTTTGAAGGCAACAATCGTAATTATTATAATTATTAATGTCCGAATTTTTACAATTGTACATAATTTATAGTCCTGAGTAAGCGTTTCTTTGCAGCACATTAAGCACAAAATCCTGCTGGTTTTATACAGCTAAATTGTCTGGATTTAAGCACGATCTAATATTCCATCTCCGGAATTGACATGTCCCCCCAGAAATCTTGCAATGGGGATCTTGTGAACATTTACTACCAAAGAATATATATTTTTTAAGTAAAAAAAAAAGGAAACGTTCTGGAGTGTGTATCCAAACGAACTTCGTCACGGAAATCAATCTTATAGGCTGTTAAGGATAAACTGACCACTGCTTACAATTTTCTGTGAGCTATTGTGCCGCCATCTTTACTATTTTAAATATATAAACTTCCGTGTAACTAAAAACTAGTGAAAACGTTTCTCAACTATCGACACTTTACTTGTATAGTCCTAATAATAATTTTATTATTATTATTTTTGGGCAGTACTCACTTGAAAGTGAACCACCCATAGTATGGCAACAATTCTTGGTTTGTTCCAAAGGCGAGTGCTTTTTTATGTAACCTTCTCTGGGTTTACAACATTTGAGTAAACTTGGAAGACACTTTCAGAAATCTAGCAACGTATACCTAGTTTCCAAGTGTAAAAATACCTATTCATATCAGCTGGAACCGGCGGCGTCATTTCAGGTTTTTCTAGGGGGGGGGGGGAAGGTTTTGTTTTCCGGCGACAGTGACCTTGTTGCATCTTTTTTATTAATTAAGCATGTATAAATTAGATGCTGTAATAATAAAACTTCAGTTTTATGTGCTTAAGTTAGCATTATTTAAATTTAAAAATACAAAAAATATATTTATACACATAAAATTCTAAATCAAGGGGGGGGGGGCATTTGCTCCCCCGCCCCCTGTGGCCACAAATGACACCCCTGGCTGAAGCCCAATCTGGATCGTGAAGGTAAAGTAACCGATGAGCTAAACGCATGGGGACCGATAATAAATACCCTGTGTTTTAAAATAAAAAATTTTATTTTAAAAATTTTATATACGACATACTTACTGAATGCTATGAAATATAAGAACACATTATTTTTCAATAACCAAATACTATGATAAAATCTGAAATATCAAAGACTTCTTACATAAATACCAGCGCTGGAAACATTTTTCCTCTTGGATGAAAAAGTTGTCACATATCTGGGATAAAAAGGTAGTCACATATCTGTGAAAGCATAGATAAAGTTAAGCGCCCAAATATCTTCTCATGCGAGCAAAGCTACGCCAATCGTAACTTCTCGCCGTTGTTTACTCGCAATATGAAATGCGCTGAGCTGTTTGTACAGTCTGTCAGCTTAGTTTGAGATTTCTATCACCGATATGGAATCGTACGTGTCATGAATTAAGGGTTATGAGAACAGGAATTCCATTTCATGTGCGATTTCGGGTGTAATTCGCAATTTGTGAATGGTGATTGAGGCTTAGTGACTGCGACGTGTGATACAGAGAAGATACAAGGAATTTTTTTCGTAACAAAAAAATACAAGCCTCGTATCTCGGCAAAACTGGTATTTATTTCCACTGTGGCAAACCAATGAATTCGGATTTTAATCGCCTGCTGTTTTTTCTCCTTTATATCCGTAATGCACCAGGATTAGTTAGATTGGGCACATATCTTCTCTTTCCCCTTATGCATCCCTTTCTTCCTCCGCGTATAAAATTTTTCCCTTCCGCACGCCCTAGTTTACCAATGCGTATACCACATCAACACGCGCAAATTATTCTGTAACAAAACAGTTTTACGATTGTATGAAATGTTGTTATCCCCTATTCAATTTTCCAATAGTATTTTTTGTCATTATTTTCTTGCTTTCTGCTTCTTCCCTCCCTTCTATTTTCTCATTTTTATCAGTGTGGTAGCAGCCTAAAATCAGAGAAGAATGAAATCTGAATCAATTGTATTGTTTAGTAGAGCGATGATTGCAAGTTTGGAAGGTTTAGCGTGGCTCTGTGTAAAATGATTACATTTTCTTACGTTCGTTTCTTTCTCGATCCAGGTTCACTCGAACACTTTACTCGTTTTTCAACCTTCGATAGAGATGATGGTATATCGCAATAAAATGTTTGTGTTTACACACCCTTGAAAACACTGTAGTTTCTTGTGACATGTATGACTGGGTGATATGCGTCTGACAAAACGTAGCTGTCTGCAGACCAATAAAAGGCATCAAATATTACAATAGAGGGATTCTTATTGGCTTAGTAAAATAGAGGAACAGCTCCACGTACAAGCTAAAGCCAGTAATCGTTTCATAAGCTGAACATACATTGAAACTCAGCAAACAGTCAAGTATTCCCATGATAGACCATCATCACTAGCTATCGATATTCTGGCTACCGATTTACTGTCTCCGGTCTAGAAAGTTCACAAGATTTTTCTTAGAATATCTTAAAATTGGTACTGGTAAAGATTTAAATTTCTGAAACTTTTCATAAAATTAAAATAATTAATTAAATAGCACTGAGTGGCTTAATTGCAAATATTGGATTTAGTGATTTAACTGGCCGTTCTGTAGTTCTCTCTACACTTTTTCATCCTATCCACACAACGATTTCTGTCCGCGCGCCAATTGAAGAGACTCTTGCGTGTATGTATTTTTCATCCTAAACTTCATGTATGCTACAATAACATATCAAACATGTTCTAACGTACGACGTAATTTCGGCCAGTATGTGCGTCGTTGTATTGTATTTACGGAGTGAAAACGCACACCCACCAGGGACTCATGGTGAAATCACATGGGCGCGACAACGCGACATGACAAAAGCGATGTGACACAAAAACGTCTCGTTATTACGAACATCAGTTTAGCTGCCACGCGACAAATATTAAAAAAAAATATTATATATAAATAGTTCATTGTCACTGCATACTTACCTCTAGCACGACAACCACAAATGTTTAAAGTATTTCCGCTTTTTTCATTTATTTGTAATAATAAATACATAAGTATACGCATTAGTATTCCGAAATATGGAAATAAAGGCACAATTACACGTTTGGTTAAAAGTTTATGTTCTACTTGCGATAACGAACGAAAATCTCTCTTAAAATAAACTAACCCAATTTACTACTAACTCACCAGTTTCGACCAGTTTGAGCACAGAATATTCATTGATTTGGGTTCATATAAAACTCCATTTCGATTAAAATCAATACAATTTATATTTGGAATTCGCATCACGTCCGTCATTTCTGTCGAGCCAACGTCATCGAAACCTACATGCTGATTGGCGGACATCTTTTGTTTTTCATGTCGTGAATGTGATGTCGCCTCTGTCGCGCCTGCATGACTCCACCATCAGAGCTGGCGCGCGGACAGTAGTTACGACTCGTAGCGAGCACTAAAAGGGATTTACTACAAATGGCTGAAAATGGCGGCCGTTGTCGATAGCCAATGGCTGTTAATGTTCTTCTGTCTCCCACCAACCTTACCCATTTTTTACTTCCTTCATCGACGCAACATAATCACAACTAATTAAATTCTCACTGCAACGTATTCCTCTCATCCATGTTGATCTTTTCTTATACGAAGAAAAATGTTCATCATTAAAAGGTGTTTAAGATTTCAAGAAGACGTGGCGAATGAACTAGTACCGAAAAATATTATAAAGTGTGTATTCATTTTATCAAAGTCGCTGTATATATTTCAAATAAATAAGAGAGCTGGTAGTCCAAGATAAAATATTTTTTAATATTAATAGAGCAAATTTGTACCACCCTTATGTTAAGAAGCTACGAAACACAGCACATGTAGCGGATAGTCAATTTCTTTTAATCGGAACTAACATTGCTGAAACATGTCAACCTGGAGAGCTTTCACAAAATGGTCGGATTGTTAGAATAAAGTTAATAACTTATTCATAATTAGTCATGATTGTCTCAAATGAACAATATTTAAACGTTTATACACTATAATAATTTCAACACGACTTAGAAATAAGGAATTGCATCACACGGAATCACTGATTCGCGCAGAACAATTTCAAAGTTCATGCAACAAAAATTACTAAACGTAGAAAATGTTTTTTGCTACGAACACTTTTGCTACAACGCAAAATATGTCTGGTTTAAGAATGTTGACATTAAATCAATTTTGACATAAACCTACATAATCTAGAGTCTACAGGTCAAGATTAACCATTGTTAAGGATTTTACGCACACGTTCAATTACTACTTTTACACATTAAACTTAAAGAAAAAAAATTCCTACTACATATTAGCATAAATAGTCACTATCAAAAATATTTATATAGAAGAGTACTAGACATGATAAAAAAATTTCCCATACAGATAAATGACCCAAAAATCTGTGTTTCTAGATTCCGCCACGCAAAATTAACACAGTCCGTCCTGAATCAACGTGCATAAATGCATGGCCAGTGACAACTTTGGATAAATCTGTATATTGGACGTCGTGATGGAGCCAAATGGTAAAAAGCGGCCGACATATCCGTATGTGGAAGAGGTTAGATTGTGATAAGCATGACGTCTGGTAATAGTCGTCGTGTAACTGTTGGGGGAATGAATCAATATACTATTCGACCACAACTAGTCCTCCCGTGAGGGGAAGAAGCGTGGCGCTAGTAGTATGTAGACACGTCACAGGGAGGGGAAATGTACTGCACCTGACATGAGTTCATGGTACACAGTCAGTGGAGACGTAGCGCGGCCAAAACCGAGCCAGCTGTCTGTGCTACAGTATTATGGTCGGTGTTGTGGTGCACCACACCAGTTGCGCGCGGTCGTCAAGGACAACACAGCGGTAGTTCGCATTTTTCCCGCGGGACTAGTTGGCGTGTTCGAGTAGTAGGTGCAACTATGGGTGAACAATACAACTTCTTTTAAACTTGTATCGACCATGACGCAATGATGCCAGATGACAGCGGAGGCTACCGCACGTTGTTCGGTGATACCGCAAGACCACAGTACTAGAAATCATACTGGAATATAATTGTGATAAATAAATAAATATTGTGCCCGAGGGTTACGTTATTGCACCCCGGAATGCAGTCATCTGTTTTCCCTGGGGGATGATTTGAGATTGGGGTTCTACAGATGGGAGGGTAGCCGGAGTGGGAGCGCTGGGGAGGAGGGAGATCTACGAGTAAACTCGCCAATCAGCGGTATCGTTCGGCACGATTTCCACGTGTGAAAGTCCTTGGACAGGCCCCGCCGGGAACGGAACCCGAATCGCCTTGATGGAAGGCGAGTGGTCTGACCACTACACCTCTGTAGCTCCTACAATAGTGGTGACGAGAGGAAGATTTCACAGTACACGTCACACACTGCTACGATTGGACTGTGGTGTGGAAAGCACGCTCGTACTCCCATGTTTACTGATTTTTATCGACAACAGCGCATTCGGTTGAGTGGAAAATGGTCCTTGTTAATCACATCGACTGATTGCATATGTTGGCGTACACCGCCTGGAGGACGAGAAGGAGGTTTTATTGTCTGGCCATTGATTTTATGGGAAACATTTCGGTTTATTATTACTTCAATCCCGTGCAGCTGTCCGGTATCTGGACGTCATAGGTCCAAGTTCATGTGTTAATTGTCAGCAGTTTTTGCTATTGGCAGTTGCATTTTCAACAGGCCAATGCATATTTGCACACTATTAGGTTCGTAGAGGATTCAAAGAACGTGTCTATGAATTTGAATTAATGCCTTTACCGTCAAATACAACCTGAATGTGAACCAAATCGATAAGTGTGTTTCGACGTAGAGATCTAGGGTGGTGCTGAATAGCCACTGCCTCTCAATGTAAGCCACCATGCGCTAAAGACCTAGATGTTAAATTGCTGACCAAAATCTCTTCACTCACTCAGTGTAAGCCAACTCGAGGACCTGCAGTTGCACTTGTGGTATCAGATACTCTAGGATATATTCGCCAGCTTAGTATATCAATCAGTGGCGGCTCGTAGGTTGTTGCCAGGTAGGGCACAAGCAGCAGAGAACAGTATAGGGTTGTGCACTAGTTGCTACAGCCACTAACACGCTGGTATGTAGGTGCCGCTTATTACTGACTGATTACAACACAATAAGTAGCCAGTATATATTTCATACTCATTGGTAGAGATTATGGTTTATCGCGGGAAAACTTGACTGTTTGCTGGAGTTCAACACACGTTCAGCTTACCAGAAGATTACTGGCATTAGCTTGTTCTTGGAACTGTTACAATATTTGACTGAGCCAATAAGAATCCCGATATTGTAATATTTTATGCCTGTTATTGGTCTGCAGACAGCTACGTTGTGTCATCAGTATATCACCGAATCATACATGAAGCGAGAAACGACAGCGTTTTCAAGGAAACGTCGTGAAAAGTCGGCCTTTGGAAATCTACTGTATTCTTTTGTGTCTTCATCGTTGTGTGTTGTCTGTGACGTCGTCGTCGTTATCCTGTCTTGTGTCCATTATTTTATACGTTCCAGTATTGTCTGTGCTGTCTTAATTGTGGTGTCCTGAGTTTTACGTATTAGTTTGTTTTGTATTTCGACTTTTATTTTCGGTTGTTTAACATAAATTTTTTCCTTTATTTGTCGTTGACTAATTTCTTATGGGATATTTCATGTTCTGTTGATTTGGTTTATGGTTGTGTTGACTACAGTCAACTCGGCTTGTTTTCTCTTTTTTCGTATTTCGCTGTCGGTTATTCTTAGTATCTTTCTAAGATTTCTGGGACGACATAATATTGCAATTGCGTATGTTCACAATGATACAGTTTGTCAAGGGTATGTTGGCACAAAACATTTTCGCGATACACAATCATCTCTAGGCATTGGTATACGGCGGCGCGTTCACAGGAGTGTACAGTTCTCGGCAACTTGTGCCCTACCTGCCAACAACCCTCGAGTCGCCACAGAATCGATGCTTGCAGAGTGGCAGGGTGTGTGAGGGTTAAAGGTTGTCCAACACGATATTAGGTGGGTGATAATAACGTAATGACACATATGTGTGTTCTCCTGCTCTATGATATGCAAAACACATGCAATATTTGATCCGTCTGAGATCTTAAGTACGGATGGTTTATTGGAGCTATGGGTGAATCTGTTCTTAAAAAAAAAAAATTCAAAATTGAGAGTGTATTAACACCCAATATTTTAGTCAACTTGTCGTCATGTCGCTATTCCGATGTATGTCTTGGCTGAAACAATATCGTTGGCTTATATCTTGACCGATCATACACCGTCCGTAAAATGTAGGGCTATGTATCAGTGTGTTATGATTCCTGACGTGGCCAATTTCGTTAAAGCGTCGTGTCTGAACAACTAGTTACGGGTTCAAATCCTGACGAAGCTATATAGGAATGTGCCCTTTTTAATGTAAATTTATTTTAGGCTCGCTTAAGCTGTTCTGTTTGGTATGGCTATGCAAAACAATGTAATACTCATAACACGTAAATTAAACATTGGTTTTTTCTTTGTATTTGAACACTATATTAATTTTATAGGACTACCGTGTAGTAATAGCTTGTAAATGTCAGCATTTTTGTCACTCAAGTATAATTTCGGAACGTAACTAAAAATTAACACCTCAATAGGAATAAGTCAATTCCAATTTTCAGGATTTGTATGTATTCTCACTTTTGTTTATTATGGTGGGATGTCATGGAATTGCAAGACTTCAACTAACTGAAGACAAAATCTCAAACAAATATTTTCAGCATACTACCACGGATGATACAATATCTCGTCAGAATATTGTTCAGTCAAATACATTAAAATTCTTGACCCTGAAAGAATGTTTGGTGTAACCGAGTAGTTGCGGTCACATTAAATTGTCCAATTTTAAATTTCGTGGTAAGAAGTGCTAAAATTAATTTACAATTAATTAAACAGAATGGTTCCATGAAAGTAACCGCGAACTAATCGTAGAATGTATTTATGTTTAGGATAGGCCATTAGCGCTAAATTATTTCATTGTGATGTAAACTTTCACTTAACACCAAATTTCAAGTCATTTGTGATTGCCAGAATGGGCGTTGTTTTATTACCACTTGAGACTCAGCGTTGGCTTTGTGTTTTACCCCATGTTCCTTCTGTTGCTCTGTAATTTTCATTATTAATATCAACCGATAAAATTATCACACCACTTGCAACTTCGTCGCTACACGCAAGGCACTGAAATAGCCACCAACATTGAAGAAAGTAGACACTTTAATTTTGCTGGTTAACTTACTTTTTTTTTATATACAACTTAGTAAATAAAGGGCGCTTATATGTTGCTACGTCCTATTTGGAATTTATCAGATAAATTACAACAAACGACATTCTATAAATATCATATAAACTTAGGAGATGTTCTAGCTTTCAGTTCTAAATTGTTAAATAATACCGTTGTGCGGGTGTTAGTTCCGGTAACATCAATAGCCTTGTGTCCTTTTAAATCACTTATAACGAGGTTAACAGTGATAACATAACATTTTAAACTCTGGAAATAATTACGTTTAGAAATAATTTTGCAAATTTTTATCACTAAATTCTCTATAACTTAATATGAAAATGTGTTATTTTTATGCCACTAAATTTAGTTAAACTTATCCAGTTTTGTAAAAAAATCCACTTTTTTATTTTCAATTATATTTTCTCTTTCGTTGTTGAAGGTAATAACAAGCATGGGCGGCATTTCCATAATTCATTATTTTGTACACTTCGCTTCGATCTCAAATATATTACAAATCACATAATTTTCACAAGAAAGAATATTAATTCTATAATATTTTTTTTGTTCAGGTACATTCGATGAGTGAGTGGTATGTGTTGAATATATACATTTTCTATCGGCTTGAAAAAAACAGCATTTGCTATTTCAGAATTTAGACTAGGCTGGTTAATACAGACTTTACAATCGGGTAGCACAATTAAATATAGTCAATACAGCCACGCCCTAGTTGATTCTTTGTTAAAAAGTAGGAAAGATTCACTGGACATGACACGTTTTACTGCAAAGATACATATTCTCTTTGGTAACTGTATTTACTAGCAGTGTAACATTATCATATTGATGGCCATGATTAACAACCACAATCATATCTCGCATATTTTTTTCTAAAATTCGCATAAAGTTTTGTAAAATTTCAAATGATCTTACAACTTCGATACGAAATCGTGTTTCTTTATTGAAAAGTTTTGATCATTTTCCTTTCTTCTTCAAGTAATGTCTTTTAAATGCATGCACTCTTTAGTAAATCATATTTCCGAGCTACTGCAGAGAACAGATTGCTTTTTAACACAGTAGTCAAATTAATGGGTGAAATATGAGGAGGTCGTCAAATTTTAATGTATACAGTTCTCATTCCCGACTTTGTTATCAGGTATTATTGCAAAGGAAGCTGATTTTCTTAAGAACCTGAAGTTTTTAAGTATTTCAACGACGTGAACTTTAGTTGGTTATTTCCGTAATACATCTTCTTGGTAAATCAATTGAAAGTTTTTCCGTACATTAAGGCAAGTGATAAGTTACTGAAGACGCTTTAAAAATAAGTTTGTCTTTCAGGCCACCTCGTCTTCGCTTCTACCCTAGGAAATGTTATTTCTTATACTGCTAGAGATAAACTTAATTACATTTTCGATTTATTTGACCTCATGGTAACTACTAAACGTTGAGGTCATGAGCGCTCCTGAGAATCCTATAATGTGATGTATGAAGTAATGACTAAATCAAGGGCAGGGCAAACAGAAGTACCGATTCCGAGAAAATCCTCTAACGGACTGCCAAGTCCTTCACGTATCCCATACGCAAAACATTAGAGATACATCTGGAAATCCTACCCAGCTAGCTGAACAAACATTTTGGATTACTCAAATCGCTTGTGCACATATTGCACAAATCAGTTAAATAGACACAATTAGGTTAACAATTTCAAATCATTCAAGAGCAAGAAATAACTAGAAAAGATATATGCTCCAAATTCTCTTATTTATCAAAACTTTCTTCGCTGTAGGCAATGGGTAACAAGAAATGTAAAAATTACATTCCAAAATCATAGTATTTGTTTAACGTCTGAACTAATTACATTCGTTTTATTTAGAAATTGTGACGGTAAGTATCTTCAATGTCTTAGGAAATTGCATTTAAGTTCGCCTTGTATGATTTTAATACGTTTGTGTTTTTTTTTTGTTACAAAATCATTAACTTGATAAACTATATTTAATTTTACATTTGCAAATACTTCTGGCATTCAAAATGTTTTTAGATGTTTAAAAAACAATTTCAAATTACTTATATTCAACGAAATATTTATGAATACAAAATTTCTATCCTTTAACTAAATGTGTAGTACAGTGCGCATAGTATGCTAACGTTAAAAACAAAGCAAAACAACAAATCATTAAGATTCAATAAAACAACTCTCGATAAAGTTTTCGTGGAGTAAAAAGAGAAAATTTGATGGAGACATGAAAGAAATGTGTATTTAATTAATGTATTTGAGCTGAAGTGCTGAGAATAAGAAACAGCACCAACAGAAACATTTCAGGTGTCACATTATCGATAGCTTAAATAGTGCGTGGTAGATAAATAAATGCTGAAATCATCAATTGATTCCTACGCTTTTTCGAAGCAAATATGGATAAAATACTCAATGACAATCGTCGATAATTTTATTTGCCAACTTTATTTATCCAGAATTACTAATTCTGTTACGCGTGATATCTTGCGCCGTAGTTAAATACACCAGGTTCCGGCGTCAGAGATTGTGCCTCAGAAGTTCGTAACACTGGAAACAAGTTTGTCTTAAACGTTTGCTGAAACTATCGTCTAGGATTGCTATTGTTGAATTTTTGCAAATTGGCTTCAAGAAACCTTCAGTTATATATTAATGCTCTTAGCGTTGAATTATGTACCACGCCCTCTTAAGTTGCTGGTGTAGAAATTTTTTAATATTATTCACAGTTGAAAATATTACAAAACGTAGACATTGAAAACGTTCTGCGCCTGCGAATAAATTAAGCACAAATGTACCAAAACAAATAGTGATGTCGGTTGTCGCCCTACTACGTAGCTTTACTTACCACGGCACAGTAAATAATGCACAGGGGTAGCGCAAGGTATGTTTACAATTGACCATTTAAATCAAGAGGGTGATGATTTTATCGTCGAACGGATAATATGAATAAAATATTGTTTATTTTGTTAAAGAACCGTAATTTTAAGAAATATAATAACATTGTATTTTAAAATTTACGTGAATTATAATGATCAATTAACAATGGAAAGCTCGACAATCCGTAATGTATTGGCCTGGGTAATTTGTATCTCGTCAATTTGTTAGTGAATATATAGTTACAAGTCAATCGATACTTCTGGGTCGACGAGCATAGACACGAATATCTTATCATACAGTCATAAATCAGAAAACGTTTGATCCTATCACTTTTAAATAATTCTATGCTCTAAAGTTAGCGCCAGAGCAGAATTAAATGTCACTTAAACCTCGCCACCCTACGTGGAGTCGAATTCCATTAAATAACACGAAAAATCTGCGCCTCCTAATAGGTGTCTTCTTGTTTCATCCTCCCTTCTCTTCTTCTTACTTTTTTTCATCCCACTCGTCTTCGCTCTTAATCACACGCTTTATTCAAAAAGTAGCCTAAGAGTATAAATCTCATTTACTTGAAAGCTCCTCGGAAGAAGTCGGAAACCATTAAGGACCTTAGGGTCAAACACCGCACGGCGCCATCCTACTGTTTTCCTTTTATACTTTCTTATCTCGGCTCCCTACCCTTGATTTAACAGTCGAGCTTGGTTTCTTTAGCGAATAATATCCACGTAGCTAAACTGGACCAAAACAACTCTCGAATTTGTGGGCGTAGTCAGCAAATTCACTGAACGAGACATATTATTCATAGGCTATTAGAATAAACGACTTTCAAACTTTAACGAAGAACAACGTTTATTTTATACGAGGCGAGTAAGGTGGCGGTAAATCAAATCTGATAAGTCATTTCTTTCTTTTAATACCGAACTGTGTATCAGTTACATTTTCGTATAGGTCGAAACTCTTACGTCCTTCAAAATATATAAGCACGCTCGTCATACAATCGTATGTATAGTGGCAACTCACTGTGATACGTCTGTTAATGCTTAATTTTAAACGTCACGCTAAACATTTCATTTAAACGAAATCACATGAGACAAAAGAGAACAAACTGAATTGTTTAATAAGAGTTCTTAACGATTGCTCGTCAGATTTTATAATAATGTATTTTTACAAAACTATTCTCAGCATAAAACTGAATTTATTATTTTAACATTAATTTATTATTTAGAATTTTTTTTATTTGCAGTAAAATTGAGTGCTTATTATAAACAGGCTTATTCAATCTTTCAATTAGAGGATTTGTTATGTCAGAACAAATTCATTTATGTATTTAATCGTATAGTCGATCTATTCAAGCTTTGAAAGTTGTGATCTTATAATTTAGATTTTTCAATGACTGATTTTAAAATGATGTAATAAAATCGAAATTTTCCCGGGGGCTTTCTCTTTTAAATCTGCTGAAAGATTTATCTGTAACTGTTTTGCTAAATCTTCATGAATAGTAATTTTTGTTCCGTATTTTTATCTTTTGACGATGTGGTTTATAATGTTGATTATTTTGAAACAAAAAATCATGCTAATTGATACAAAATTTAAAAACAAGCAAGGTGGCGCAACGGTAATACAATTGGCTGTTATTCTAAAGGACCCTGGTTCGATTCCCGGCTCCGGACATCCTGATTTATGTTTTTGAAGGTTTTCAGAAATCATCCCAGGTGAATCCTGATATCGTTCCTAAACATGACCAATTTTCTTCCCAGTTCCTGTACCAATCTCTAATGACGCTGTCGACAAGACGAAAATCTCAATAAAAATTTAAGTAAATATTTATTTATAATATAAAAATGTTTTTGTGGTATTGAATCGCTCAAACATTTACGTTTTACTTACAATAGAAAGTACCGCAGTTACGTCCACCATAATTCAGGGACGAAAAATAATTATTTTTATGGAGAATTAAACAATTTTTTTAATATATTCTCTACATTATTAGTTATATTTATAATCCATTTTTATATTAAAAAATTTTGCTTCACTTCAAAAATTCTAAAAATTTCTAGAATTTGTTTTTATAAATTGTTTTATGCAAAGATAAAAACATTTTCTGCCGATGAAGGTTTTCTGGGAAAGGTGTTACTATGGTTATTTTATTTTAACTCTATTTGAATTTTAAAAAAAGTCTGGCTTTACAGCAAGAGTCAGGACTAACGAAATCTTACTCGTAATGGCACGAAACTCCTTTTAAATAGCTGCAGAATATGTTATATGAGCACAGTCACTATTTTCCTTGCCCTGCAACCTTATTTACTCTGTAAGCCACATCGCAACATCAGTTGTGCGTAGTCATCAGCTTCCAGTGTTGTTAGAGTGAGTGTGCTGTATCACTGCTGACATGGGCAGTGGCGGATTTAGAGGGGTCCTCTCCTAACTTTGCAATATCTAAGGACAGGAGTCATTCATCGTACCTACATAGTTCAGATATCGAACACTAGATATCAGCAGGAGCAGCTAGTTATTTCCGAGATTTAATTATTAGCATTTTTCACTTTTTAAGACATAATTTATTTTAAAATTTTCTTACTTATATAATTAAATTTGTTGTGTGTAAACTCCTTAAAAAGCACCATTTTGCATCTCTAAAATCGGACCCCGAACCGTCCGCTTTTGGCTTGGGGTGTATATATACACACTTTTAGAGGCATAGCCCCCCTCCTCCATTAAAAAAAAATGCTGGATTAGCCACGGGACACATGTACGGGTTACCACTCTTGCGTTCTAGTTATCCCTCGTTAGCTATCACGAGCTGAGAATATGCTGCGTCAGCGACCCGGCGGCGGGGGTGGTGGAAATCAACGACCAACTTCCGTGCTAAGGCTCGCTCGCTACAATGTGCTTCACTCCTCTGCCTTTCTTTCACGTTTATTTAGCAGTCACTTTGCCACTTGCCTTGCCCGTAGTGGATGGCCGACGCCAGGCACCAATTTCGCAAGACGCCCTCTTTCTTCCTCCGTCTCTTTCAGTTTCCTGCTCTACCTCTGCTCTGTCTCCCTCGCTGCTTCTGACAAGCTCTTAGACCTTCACTGTTCTCTTGCTGCGGAATTAAAAAGGAAAAGAGGAAATGTCGGGACGCCGTCATTCCACCCGCTTGATTTATCGTTTCGAACTTCATAAGGTGCGCGTTTTCCACCCGTACCACAAGCTTTTAAGTTCATATTTATTTTCGTAATTTTGAACATTTCTTCCCGAGGGCGAGAGAAACTTTGTACCTGTCAAAAGTTTTATTTATCTATGCTAATATTTATTTCCCTTTTTCCCTCTCTTTTTGTTGCAGCTTACGCCAGTTGTTTCAATGTGTGCAGACCTCTGAAGTGAAGTTCCGGACGATACATAGTCAAATACACTAACACTGAAATTTTTAACGCAATTTTTAAAACAAACATATCGGCAAGTATTAAGAATCATTACTCTTAGTTACGTTAGGTAAGTTTAAGTTAGGTAAACTAACTTGACCTAACCTAGCACTAGGTAAGGTAAAGTTAGGTTACCTAACCTAAAATAACCTAACCTAACAAATAAATTTTACGTTTAACTACATCTAACGACTCTAGAAACTTTTTTCATTAGAAAACTAAACCTCTATAATCAATAGTTTGGCCGGTACACGTTGAGTAGTGGTTCTTGATATTTACCAACAACTCACACGTAGAAATTTACTAACTGGTAAATGAAAATATTACAAGCATATGGGATATTTCTATATTATTCATTTTGCTTTAAAATCCGTTATTAAGTGATTAAAACCAGCGTAATATTTAATATTTTACAACACTATACAAACCTAAAATGTTTGCTATACTGGAACTCTGCAAACTGTTTTTAAAGCAAATTTAGAGTATGGCATTTACTTCTAAACAGGCCCGGGACATGTACAGAAAACATATCGCATTATACATGCCAACGGCTTTGTACTGAACCTACCTAAGTCCTTCCTACGACAACTTTCTTAAAAAATTTCACGGGCTGCTGCCTAACAAATAGGTTGTTCTGAACTTTTCGAGACCGTTCCCGTAATAATCCCTACATTCACTCCCTAACATATCCTGAGTTATGAAGAAACGGTCCACTGACTGTACTTGTTAATAGAAAGTATGAGTTTTCACTTCGTAGTAATAGATATGAAAAATATTATTAATTTTTGTTAAACATTCCTTTACATTTCAGTTCATATTCTTTATGATAACAGTAAATCATTTTGTTATTATTTACCATTATTTACGCGTTTTAGTCCTGCCAAACCATTAGCCAGAAATGTAACAAAACTAAAGATTTCTTAGTTCTTTTTTTTTGTTTTTTTTTTTGTTTACCTTTAATGGATTCCACACTTACCGTGAAATATAGCAGCAATGCCTGCCCATTGAACGGCACACACCGTCAGGTAAAGATTTTCACAGGGAAAATATAATCACAATGTAGCATTCTTTCCACATTTAATTTGCTTAGCGAAATTTATGTTAACCGAAACGCTGGCAAAAACCAAACATTTCCAGAAACAAAAAAAAATCTGTTTACTCTTTATAATTCATTTTCTAATGTCACTTAAGTACAGTATAAAAATATTTTCAAGTAACTTATAAAGTTACAAAAAACAAACAAATATTTGGTTTGTACCACATTGCATTTCGATTCATTGAACAATGCACGAAGTCCAAATTGGCAGATGTAAACCTTGGCTAGAAAATGCGAGGTATCGCTACACGTAAATTAAATAAATCGCGGGAAAAAATAAATATATATGTAACGTATAAGCCCATTTTAAAAATAATATATTTAGAACTAGTTGAGGTGTTACTGCGGAGACATGTTGTATGAATAATGTGTTTTAGTCTTTGAACTGGCCTGTATCTCAACACAGTAATAAACTCTGGTTTAAGTATTTTATTTTCAAAGAAAAAAAATAATTATTACCATTATCGTTTGGCTATCAGATAAAAGGTTCACCACCCAAAATTAATTACTGTTTCTTTTTTATGTGTTTTATGTATATAAAATTGGTCAGAAAGACATTTCGACTTACCACAGGCTTGAATGAAATTACGGACCATTAATAAAGACGTGCGAACTGCGACTCAGTGGTGATATCAGAAATCGCTCAATCTTGTAAGACAGTAATAAAATTATAACATTAATACTTCTTCAACGAATGTGGCACCACATGCTAGCACACTCTTTCGGTCTCCGTCTACAACCAAAATCATTTTGCTAATAAATACTAAATGTTATTTAGCACCTTCAATTAACGTATTTTGTAGTTTAGTTAAATTAATTCGGTAAGACGCTCAAATTTTTAAAATCACATTTGTCTTAGTGTTTTGAACAGTTATGCGTTTAAACATTACAAAGACAGCATAAATATTTGTAACAACGTGTTGGAGTGATGGTAAAACAGTCGCCTTGCATTCGGAAGGACCCGGGTTCGATCTTCTGCCATCCTGATTTAAGTTTTCGATAGTTTCTCCAAATCACTCGTGGCGACTGCTAGGCAGGGGCAGCGGTGGCCGAATGGCCGGATCACTCGCCTCCCACCAAGGCGATCCAGGGTCGATTACCGGCGGGGTCGACCCCCGGATTTTCGCATGTGGGAATCGTGCCGTACGATGCCGTTGGTTGGTGGGTTTTCTCGGTGATCTCCAGTTTCCCCCGCCCTTTCATTCCGGTGTTGCTCCATACTCACCTCATGTCACCCATCACCAGCGCTAATGTTAGGCGTTGACCAAATTCTCTCTCACTCACCCTCGCGACTGCTAGGTTGGTTCTTTAAAAATGTCCTGGATGACTCCCCCCCCTCCTCCTTTTCCCGTGTAGGAACCTCTACCATGGCCTTGTACTGTTCGGTGGCACATGAAAGTGACAAAATAAATGAAAAATATTTACTAAGTACATTATATTTAAATCGTCGTTAAACATAATTCCAAGTTTTGAGGTATTATTCACTGTGGCTACAAATATAAACACTCATAATAAACAATTTTTTTAGGAAACAGGAAGGGACATTTAGGAAATGTTTGATGTTCTAATTTTTTTAACTGATTCTGGAAAACATTCATCATGAAAGAACAATTTCGTTCCAAAAAAAAGTTATGTTCATTGTAAGCCTTTTATCAGCTTATTGTATTATCTCTCCGTACAATGAATGAATAATTTGCTTCTAATAAAATATGTTATGTCTTATAATTCTTTCCTTTTTCATGTAAAGTGTTATGCCTTGAATGGTAAGAGGACTTCCTTAAATACAATAACGTTTCAATATTCTTTTGAAAATGTGTTTTCCTAAAGAGAAACGAATGATAGTATTGTTTGAAAAGTTATTTACTTTGTATTATTTTCCAAACAAATTTGGAGGACTTATTTTAAATGGAATTAGTCTGTCTGCTCAAAGTGTCTCAGTTGCTAATATGTCAAAAATTTATTTTCACCTACTCTGGTACTCTCTCCAGATAACTCGCAAGTGCAATCATGTTTTTCATCAAGAAGCAGATATTGTGGCTTAATATTATTTCGTGATGGGAAAAACAAGGTCGCACAAACTATTAACAAAAGGTTAATGATTACTTTTATTGAAGTTTTCAATAAAGGCCACTGAGCTGCTAATAAACCAACGACTATTTTTACCCCATTACTCCAAAATCAGCACACCTGTTTTCATTGTATCTACATACACGAACTCGTAATTTCCGTTTACTCGCACCATGAAGCTTTGAAAATGAAAATGTTTGTAAGTTTATTACTCCTCTAAGTTCATCAATCCTTTACGAACAGCTGAATTGTGGGAATTATTACAGTCATGCCTTAACCCTTGTCAGTGGGGGAAATTAAATGTTCAGTTTCATGTTCGAATTCAGAACTTGTTTTTTTTTTTTATCACCAAACAGATGTACATTTCTGTCGGTGATACTTTCATAAATGTGTTTCAGACATATACCACCTGTGTCGTGCCGTGGAATTGTTTTAAGCTGTCACCCATATGCATCAGTAGTTCAGTATCGACCAGATTCTGTTTTTACATAGCTGTCTCAGTCGATCACATGTGCTTATTTGTTTTATAGTTTTTTTTTACACATGTTAACACACATTTCTGTTTAATATCGCGTTTCGTCACTGACAAATCAATTTTCTGCTGATGTGTTCTAACGAACGACTATGTTTCATTTGAGTTAATTAACCTATGTAGTTGTTTGCATCTTAGTAAATTATTTGATAAACATTTGCATCATATGTCTTCACTACCTTATAAAATATCAAACGAGCTATTTGCAATTTGTCGCGTCTGTTAAGAAGCTGAATTTTGTTTCTGGTTCTCTTAAATAATTATTTTGGTATTCTTGTAAAATTATCTCTCTTGTGTGAAATATTTACGGATCAATTGCTCTAAACTAAAGGTACACAGTATTCTGATATACGGATCACACCAATGATTATTGTAACTTGTATAAATATTTTTCATAATGGTAACTATCAATATCTCCATTATTTGCAATATTAATTCATCCGTAATGAAAAGTCAAGGGAAGGGAGGTGGGGTGAAATTTAAAATCTTCGACCTGTTTTAGCATATTTTGAAAGGCGCGCAAAACTAAAGGATCACCCAAACCGATAAACTATCCGGACATTGTTTCAAATTTCTTAAGTTCTTCGCCAAATACACTAACACTTCAATTTAAACTGCAGTTGACTGCGTAGTTGAACATTGTTTATTATAGAACTTTAACTATGGTCAATATATTGACTTTTTTTTACGTAATTTTAGCAATGATCAATAAGTTGACGTGATAAATGAGGTGCGAATTTTCCTTCTGTTTAGAAAAAATTTACGAAAACTGGAAGAAAGCTTTCGTGGATATCGATTTAAATCAGTCATTTAAGTAATAAGTCTTCGAAGAAGCTACGCATTGTACATTCTGAACACGGTGGGTCAATGATGTGGGCTGATCCAGTCCATTCGTCTTATTGCCCGGACAAAGCACACACTTGCTATCACTTATTCGGTCCTACAGCAAGATTCAGGGGCAAGATGAGCGGAAGCGAAGTATTGAAGAAACATATGCGTGTAACACAAGGACAGATATGGTCAAATTTACTCTGAAATAATCAGTATGACACATGTTTGAATGGCATTAGTGTTAAACAACACGTTGCTTCGTTTTTCTTTCTTTCTCTGCAGAATAAGAATTTTAGCTGAGACTAAACCGTCATAAGCATTTCATGTTGCTTGTATGACCATCAAACAACTTTAAATTAGTGAAGTGATACGAGAAACAAAATGTCTCATATACTATACTTGTGAGCACATAATGTTTTTTTCTGTAGTATTACTTTTCATAATTCTAAATTGAAAGTATCAGATACAATGATTTATATAATAACATTTACTTAATGTATGGTGTTATGAGCAACTAGATTCAATTTAAATTTCGTGGCAGATTTTAATTTAGTCACTAAAAATAGTGTACAGTAATATTTTAAGTAATGGCACAGACAGCTATGCATAAAAGTTTCATCGATGCATTATTTCTCAGATCTTAAAATATATTTCCAGACAGCCGCGAAAGTCAACTGAGAGAAAAATTTGTACCTGTAGTGTAAAAAAGTTACTAAGATTGTTTCACTGTAAATTATAAAAAAAATGCTGGCTCAGAGGGTTTTGTGTTTTTAATAAACAAGTATTTGTTCAAATATTAATAAGTTATATAAATATCCTTATTAGTCTCAGTGGACCGAGCGCCACTACATGGGTTCTCCTATCACAGTTTCAATCATGATTCTGGTTACAGGATAGGGTGGTAGCCCATCACCAACCCCCAACCTGAGATAAATGAGGGATGACATGAAATGAGACACTACAGATGGAGCAGCGACGGAATGCAAGGGCGAGAGAAAGGAGAGTATCCTGTTTAATGATTTTACTTATTAATATTAAAATGTATTCCGAAGTTTTGCAAATTTCCGAAGTCCAACTCATTTGCTTAATACCAGAGTTAATTTGTTTCAAATAGTCCTGTCGTGTTGTATAATAGCGTATTTTATATATTTTATTATTAACTTCTAACACATCAATACTCCCTAAATGTTACAAATTAAATTAGTCTTTGTAAGTTAGTTCGTTCAATAAACGTAACAACATCAGAAGTTGTAATTTTTTAAGAGGATTGAATTTTATAATTAGTAACCCAAGAATGCGAAATGTTCAGGAGTCTAAGTTAGTGTACTAATCGTGAAATTTTCTTTTTATGTTAGGCGTTACTAGCCATGACTATGTAGACGTTTCCATCAGTACCTTAATTTAAAATGTCTAAATGTACCTTTATCATAAAGACTTGTCTTAAAGTGAAAATTATTATATGCTCTATTGTAAGTTGTCGCACTGTGAAGAATTCCTGCATGGAGATAGTTAAATGTGGCTGTGTGTGTGCAGTCATGTGGTTATTCAAATGGTGCCTCGTCTGTTTTAACTTCAGGAAAGGGGCAGCTAAAAGTTTCGGCTTCAGTAGTGTGAAGTTAAGATTCCACAGGTATGTGCTTGCTACTCATTGGCTGTTGATTCGCTTTCGCACTTTAACAGGAGGCGAGTAATTAGGTCTTTATCTCCTGGACTATGTTTTATTGACTCACGTTCCTAACGAGAGTGTATGATGAAATGAAATCCAGTTTTGCACATAACTTCAACCAGTGTTACGTTTTATATTGTATTGTTGATACGAGGGTTAGAGCTAAGAACGGGTTCACCAGTATTTACTTTGGTGAAACATACATTACACTAATAATTACAGACACGAGATATCGTGTCTTCATTTCGTAAGTCGTTAGATCTAAAAAGTCCACTACTTTCGGTAGTGAAATTATCTTACTTAAGGGCACGGTCACCTCAGTTTTCAACGTCTTTATTTATTTTTATATTTGTACCAGATATTCATTATCTTATTTTAAACATAAATCCTGACAAAATCTTCCTCTTAGGATATTTGTGTATCCCTAAAATTATTTGCGTAATGAGTCGTAAACGTCAAAATTTGCATTTTGAGGTTTTATGTACACCACTAAAACCAACTGACATACCAAACCGAATAAATCCACAGCGTATAAAAATGTTGTGTGCTATGATTTGACACATATAAACACAAAACAAATATATTTTTGTATCTTTAAAAAAAATTTTAATTTTTAAAATTTTCATTTCAAAATTCAGCATTTTTTATTAAATACCTGCACGAAAACACTCACCGACTCCGCACTGCCTTGTTAAAAGTGCAACTGGAAACTCACTGGAGAAGAAGCCAATGAACAAGTTGCTGCAAACAGAGTGTACACAGAACTACGGAGTCCAACCGCGGCTGGTCTTTGAGCTCGACAAATGTCCGGGTCTTTACTAATAATTACTAGAACACGGGAAAGACAGAACCTACAAGTTGTATGATTATCTTGTACTAGGTACAAAGCTTTCTAGACTGTCACCCCAGGCACCTTCACAGAAATATTCCTTAAACCTTTCCGCGTGAATGATCCAGAATATAAGTGAGCTAAATGTATTTGTAACGCGTAGTTTGTTTGCAAATGTGTCCTAAAAACGTAGTATTTCCGCAAATAAATAAGGAAAATAAAATGGTGACGTCTGGCACGTTGTCTGCCAACACGAAGTAATGTTTTATATAGTTCTCTAATGTTTGCAATAACAAAGAATCTACTTCGTCTAAATGAAGCAAATGTCTACTGAAATAATGTAAGTAGAATTTACGTCTCATCTACACCGAGGTCATTATAGATGGTTACACAAGACTTAACACAAGAACAGGAACTACAAGAGGAATCGGCCATGGGTTGTGTTAAGGAACCATCGCAGCATTCCCCTGGAGTAATTTCTGGACGTCATAGCCAATCGAAATCAGAATGGCCGGAGCCGGTAACCGGACTTTTAAAATCACAAGGCTCTATACATAGGCTTCGTAAGATTCATACGGCGACGCCGACCTCCGTAGCGTAGTCGGTTAGGTGCCGGTCCACGGTGAGAGAGGTCATGGGTTCGGATCCCGGCTCGGGCATGGATGCTGGGTTGTCCATCCGCCTCAATTCACCCTCGTCGGCTCTGAAGACATGGTTGTTACAAGGCGGTAAAACCCTCTCACCTCACCTTCGTACAGCGACGCTGGAGATTATTCAAAGAGACGTGTTGACAGCACCAACACGGGGCTGGGATAACGGATCGTCTACCCTCCTCGCTCCTCGTGAGCCTCGCATGTTTACAAAGTGATCAGGCTGCTAGGAAACTAGTAGCACCTCGGAGCACAGCAGCGAGGGTGAACGCTGAGTCGTGAAACTTCACTGCTACCGCGACGCGAGTGGGGCAAGTTAAATTATAAGCGGCGGTCCTTCTGGAGATTTATCGTCATGGTGGGCGTAAAACTCCGACCGGACGGGATTTTGATTTACAACGGTGAAAGAGGAGCTTGTGTGAGTCCGAAGAAGGGGGTGAGGGGTAGGTGTAGAGGCCTGAGGCATGGCAGGCCGAAAAAAAAATGCGGGAGAGGGTTTTTCGGGGGTTCCATTTCGTGTATCGCCCCCCGATATCACGCGCGGATATTTCGAGCCGCGACACACAACACGCGCGTTAGGTTGGCAGGGGTTGGTGGTGTCAGGGGAAGGGGTGGGGGTAAATGGACGTGTTGGAACGAGGAGGAAATTTATACGCGCGGACGTAACCCTGCGGGCATACGTAACATTCAGCGCGGAGTGCGCAACAGCATACGTCACAGCGACACGGCACAGTCAGATGCGGGCGTGGTGCGAAAAAATTCCCGCCCCTACTGTGCCACCCTAACAAGTCACCCGCGCGTATCGCTTCCAATCCATCACCCGACTATCCTCCGTGTGTCCGCGAACCAATTTTCCGTGCATCAGGTCACAGAACAAAAAAATTAGTCATAATTTCTCACCCCCCGGTGTCGTCCATCAAACATGATAATTGATGTACGAGAGATGAACACTGTCATCAGTCATTCCTGTACAAGATGTTAAACCAATTTGCGCAAATTCATAGCCTCTTAAAGCTCGACTTTTGTGAAATACCTTTCCACCTATCCGTCTCGCATATATTGAAGTACTTTGTCACTGACATCATTTCAAAAACAATGTGGGAACCCATGTGACAAATTTTGTAGTAAATTATCAAGAAATAACATACAATTTAAATTACAGTGTGAAATAACGTTTTCAAGCGATACATTTAATTGCTTGATGATGTTGGCTTTATATGATAACTTCACATAATTGACAACCAGGTTTGCCCGTACAGGTATTAAGAATGTATTTATTCATGTATCAGTTATTTAAATGTGTTATGCATTTACTTCAATAAGTTGCTGGTTTTGGCTGTGCCACAAATATAAATTGCAAATAGTTTTAAACTGCACTTTTTACTTCAGGGTACTCTGGGGTATAATCTACGGAATTTAAGCCAGGACTGTAAATAATACACAGAAAAAAAAACACAAAATGTTTGGAAAATTTGTACCTCACCAAAAATTTTGTAGTGGGTACAGCTCTTTTTTTTTTTTTTTTTTTTTTTTTTAGCAGTTACTACAAAAAGTTACTAGATGCAGCAAAAAATTGAGACGGCTGTGGTGTTGTCTCGGGGTTGTTTCCCTTGTCACAGTTGGCAACCCTGTGCTTAGGGACCCCAGGAAGTAACTAGATTGGTGTTGTATATGTCTTCAATAGTTATGTAACATAGCGTTTGCTATGTTAAAGGCTTTAGTAAATTTTCATTGTGTTTGTTGATATGCTTGCTTCCAAGGCACACAGCGGTGATGTCTTTGGCTTAAAGTATTCATGTTATAAATTATTTTGTTTATTTAGTATAATCTATGTATTAAATGAGTGTTTGTTCTTTGCACTTTGCATCAGAGCTTCCATGACCCGTCTTGAATTTTGTGATATTTTATAATTTTGTACATAGATCATGGACATGACCAGAGATAGTATCGATTTACAGTGAGGTTGTCTGTTAGGAGGGTTACGGCAGGTGTGCCTAGCAGGAGTGACAAAGGAGAGTCGAGTAGTTTGAAGGAAGGATTAAATTTTTTATGGAAGTTAGGAACGTTCTTGACATTTGTTGGAGTATGAAGATTTTTTTTTTTTGGTTCGCTCCAGAAATGTGGAATTCTGGATATTCATATTATGTCTACTAATAGTAACGTTCGGTACAAGTATATTGAGCCAACTACAGGAGACGAAAAACGTTTTGTGCTGTGACGACGTTTTTTTTATGCTTCCAGAGAGTGACGCAGGGAACTGTTTAGCTATGGTGGCTTATACTCCTTTGTCTAAATACTAATGGTGAGATAAACTTGCTTAGCCTTCGACTACGCCCTTTTAGTAACTTGCTAAATCGTAACTTTATTAGAGAACTTGAAATGTTGCCTTCTCGTTGCTAATAACTATCTTAGTACAATTAATTTCTCGTGGAGGAACCCATCGGGAACAGATAGTTTGGGAGTAATGAGTATTCAGAGGTATCGGACGTGCCTGAGAAGACACCAATGGTAATTGTTTACGGTACTTTATTTTTTTAAAATCAACGTTACAGTAATGTTTAGAAGTATGATACCAGAAAAACTGGCTAGTGTAGTTAACATTGAAACGTGTTCACACGTTAACAGTGTAACAAGAAAATGAATGTTGCGTGGCGATCGCTGAGGCTCTTCCCCTATGTTGCATTTGACGCGCCGTCTGCGCGCTTTGAGAGATTACACATTTCATTCTGGTCTTTAAATTCAGTGCAGACGTACTTAAACGTATTGATTCTTTGGATAAACTGTGATAATAGTAATTGGTTTGATCTGAGTGCTCCCGTATGAATATTTCTACGTTACGTTTTCGCTAAGCAATACTGTTGTGATTGCAAACTTCAAATAGCAGTACTGTTGTGACTGTTTGTAGGACAGACGGTAATAATGGCGTGGGTTACGCTACCTTAAACTTGCTGTGACATTATTATTACTTATTTTGTGCTACGTTGGAGAACTTACTAAGCTTAAAATAGAAGTTATTAGACGGTCGTAATGGAGAAATGGCATAATAAATTTCCGTTGGTGTTAAAATGAAACCAACGGTAGACATTGTGGAGAATGATAGTAATTAGTGTGTGAGAATGCCTAGGGAACATGGACTAATGTAACGTAACACTTACCCCTTTAACTGGTGTCTGCCCGCACTGGGCGCCTGCACGCAGAACTATGACCGTGACTCCTCGAACTCAGACTAGACGAAGGTTGGCTTGAGACAATTTGCAAGCGCCGTACACTAGCGACGCGTTGTGAGTGTTTGTGGAAACTCCTATTAGACTGGTGGCTCCCTCTTTTTGAACTTAAATTTTCGTGTGTCGTAGGCACGGTCTGTGAAGGTAGAGGTCTTGACACTGAGGAATAAAATGTGACTCCCTTCTTGTCGCCGAGCGCTAGTAGTAATTTGGTGGAAGATTTGACTTGTTTTTGTATTTGGCTTAGCTTAAAATGTGAAGTGGTTACCGGAATTGCGAGTATTATATGGAAGAAAAAAAATGGGAACGTAAATTTGTATTGGAATACATTTTTTACAACAGTAATATTTAGTTTTTAAATGTTTTAAATGTAGATGCACATTGCAACGATTCTAAAATTTTTTAGGGCACGAAATGATAGTTTTTGTGCGAATGTGTTCACTAAAATAATAATACACAACATATTTCTTCAGACTACTTTTATAAATAGTTCCACACATGCCAATGCATTTACGGACACGGAACATGTATAGATAGGGACCCCTGATTTTCGCGAAAAGAATTTTGCCCCACTTTGTTTCAGTGACTTACGCGCACATCTGCAGTTCTACTTCATGGTTATTGGCGGCGTGTCTTTGTGAAGCGATGTCTCTCATTTGAGTTCGTCAATCACAATAACGTTACTACTACTTCAGAAGTCTGTTATTTGTCAGTAACACCCCGAGACACGTCACAGCTAAGACGTCCAATCACTGATCGTGAAGTAGAACTGCAGATGTGCACGTAAGTCACTGAAACAAAATGAGGCAAAATTCTTTTCGCGAAAATCAGGTGTCCCTATGTATAGACTATATCAGCTTACCTTATTAACATTATTTTATGTAAATAATTGCAAAACTGTTAAAACGCGAGATGTAAACAAGACAAATCTTCCACCAAATTACTACTAGCGCTCGGCGACATGAAGAGGCCACTTTCTCTTGCTGGAGAGCATACGCAGTGTCAAGACCTCTACCTCTTAGACCGTGGTCGTAGGTGAGGCGCATTGATACATGGCTGGATTATTTACTAAGCACTGTGTTCATCCTCTTGAACTCTTTTATTTTCCGAGAGAGGGGATGGTGGTGGAATTCCTTATATACCGGGTCCGGACCTTGAAAGGGGGTCTCTTCGTCTGGTTTTGGGGCCAGATCATCATCGTCGCGTCCTTGGTTCATTGCCCGGGATAGCGATCATCGATTTATTATAGAAGTAAACTACGTTTCTGCGAGGCATCGACAAAATATTTAAAGTTAAGTATGGTTTCCAAGGGAGACTTCTTGAGGATAGTTACTGCGCCGTTTTGGAGGACATAAAAGGGCTTCTCATTATTTGTTTATATTTTGGGACTTTGTGTGATGGATAATGAATATCTATAGTGTTGCGTGGCGTCGCGAACTAGGTAAAAATCAAGGTTTTCTTTCTTTCTTGGGCGCATGATTAATTGTATTTATTCCGGTCTTATCCTCTTTGTTAACACGGACAAATATGTCGGTATTTTTTTACACATTAAACATGCGTAGGGCCAATTGTTATTGCCTTCGGTACATAATGTAATAATGTTTATAGTGTGTTAAATGTCGATATTGTACCAGATATTACTTAAAACTGAGAATGTTATTTATAAGGATTTTTATAAATGCTAGTTTGGAAGCACTCTTACATTGTAAATTTTCATATGATTCAAAGTGAAAGCTTTCTGTATTTTCGGCGAACGTTGATCCAATACCTTGGTGAAATGGTTAAAATACTTTGTACATTATTACCCTTTTTTTAAATAATCATAATAAATTAATTATTAGAATTCTATTGGTTTTTCCATTGATTTTCATCCCCTGGAGCATCAACCCACTTGATACTGAGTGTTTACATTTTCCTTTAACATTGGCAAGGTGGGCGAATTATTTTCTGAATGATTGCTTTGGTGGGTGTACCTAAGGTGTTGCTCTCCCCCTCAGGGGTCGTTACAACATAACGATCGTTTTCTACTCGTGTAATTCAGTATCACTCAAATTTTTGTAATGTCGGATTCTGGAATAATGATTTTCGTACTTTATTCATAAACTGTTACAAACTCATAATTTACGGTAAAATGTGACATATCTGTTGTATGACTGTTTCGACAACTACAAATTTTACTACATATCAAACCACAGTTAACTGTTTGTACATGCATATTGCGAAGTTTTGTGTATTATCTCGTCTTAGATTTGTACATACTTACAAATAACTATTGTGTTTTTCCTACATTAATCACACAATATCCTAGTATCTGTAGTGTGTATTGCATTACTCAAAGCAGCGACGAAATCCAAGCATCAAGGAAGCGGGAGTACCCCGAGAAAACCCGAAGAAAACCAGGAAAAGCCTTATTTCTTACTTTCAGAAAACCCAAGAGTCATTAAATTTTCGTAAAATAGCTCTACAGTGGTGTCATCGACAAACAAATATGCCACTGTCCCTGGTACCAAAATCAAAAATATTACAAGAGCCATATCATTCACATCCAACAACCGCGACCCTGGTACGATTCCAGGCGATGAGGATCACTATTTTTCGCATGTGAAAAACATGAAAGAAGTTTGTTTCCTCAGCCTCCACCTCTGTCCCTCCCCCCGTTCTTGATTTCCGTCGCTGCTTTATTCCCATCTCAGGTGACCGACATTTCTTGATATTCACGTCACTTAAGACAAGTTACACCCTTCTTGCACGTAGTTGTCTTGTGGGTGTGGTAGTCTGGAGTGAGCGTTGGGTAGGCGAGGGGAGGACGAGTTGCGCGCCACACTGCGAGCGATGTTAGATGAAAGTGGTGGTTACCGTTTGTGGGGGGAGGGGAGGGAGGTGGTGAAGTTGTGTCAAGAGCGAGACATCCCGATTTTTTCCCAGCGAAAATATGATAACTTCATTTAACCCTTCCAAGTTGCGCGCCTCCTTCCCGACCCTCGGCAACAGTTTCACCGGCAGGCACCCTCTCAACTTCCGAACCCAACCCCTGCCTGGCCTTGTTCCCTGACACGGCCATACTGCGCCCGACAGACGAAGAGGGGACTTGTGTTCTCCGCGATGTAGCACGTCTTGTTTACAAACTTCGCTCTCCTCCAGAGCTGTTATTAAAAACAAAACCCTGCAAGTCACTCAGCTTCGTTTAACGAGCCCGAGATACGATGTCTCCACTCTTGACGCGGCAAGGAGGCTAGCTCGTCTAGAGGCGCTCAAAAAACTTCTGCTCATCAACAAACTTTCCTTTCGTGGGTTTCTTTTCTTCAAAATGTGTTTCAATTGCGCTCGGTTTAAATGCTTCTGCTTGTAATTTACCCTAGTTCAAATTTACCGTAGTTCAAACAACAGTTCATGATTATGAGGTGTTTTCCTTAGTACGGTCTTGAAGTTAAAATGGCCGTCTGGGTGTAAGAATTGCGCGTTTGATGGCTACAAGTGCGGAAGCGGTATGTACGAGACACTACCTGCATCAAGCCTCTCCCTAGCCTCTTAGGAGCAGGTCACTGAACTGCCGTGTAGTCTTCTCGCCGACAACGCGCCTATATGAGACTTTCTGTGGTGACCCTATTGTTTTATGCGTATTATAAATGACAAATGTGTATTGTAACAAGCCTATACATTATAAAACAGTCTTCGCCAACATTTACATATCTAAAAAAGACCGCAAATACTCTCATTTTCGTTATTTTCGGGCAGCATTTAACTCAGCGCAGATCCTATATCGACGTAGCAAGGAGTCTCGTGGTCGCTGGAAGTTGCCTGGAGTGTGTTGTATGTGTGTGGCCGCCGGAAGAATCCGTGCAAATAATTCCTCCTCCGAGTTGACAGTGCTAGAAATATACTTCAACTTTCAGGTGGCCCCTGCTCATTTTAAACATTTACTGTAACGTTGATTAAAAAAAATAAAGTACCGTAAACAATTACCATTGGTGTCTTCTCAGGCACGTCCGATACCTCTGAATACTCATTATTCCCAAACTATTTGTTCCCGACACATGGTTATTCGGCGAAATATATTTGTATTTGTCTCCATCTTCCCTATTACCTTGAACATCCTGTATGTGTGAATACATGGCAAAATAATTGCTTCCAAGTAGGCAAGCTGCACATCTACTCGGTGGCTACTGGTCGTTCCTGTCCTGCCCTACCTTGTATTTAACTGGTCCTTTTTATTGCATGTATATCATTATATATTAAATATCAAGGACCGCGATACACACACACACACAGGATGTCCAGAAACAGAAACATATGTATAGTTAGCACACCACACGAATCCTTGGCTAAATTGGAGACGAAAATGTTACAAAATGTTAAACGATCACATATATTTTCGTTCGCAATGTGGTAACATGGCACGAGAAAGTCATATATTACGCCGTCCATTATGGGCGCGGATACAAATCCCGAGCAGTCCAAGCATGATTTTACGTTTACTCTACGTAACATGAGCAAACTAATATCTGGACGTGGAACGCAAGAGCGGATTTTCTCGGTGCTGCGTTGCCACATTGTGCGCGAAAAATTTTGCACAACATTTTGCCCTAAACATTTTCGTCTCCAATTTAGCCCAGGATTCGCGTGATGTGTTTATCATACGACTGTTTCTTGTCATCCTGGACATGTATATATGTAGGCCTATTGACGCGACTTGGGCAGACAGGGGGTAGGTTATAAGTTGGATATATCAGGGAATGATGTGGAGAAAACCCTTTAAGCTCCAGTTTCGCTAATGTAACGGCTCGGCGAAACTCAAGCAGAGACTCTTTTACCTCAGAGCATGCGGTCGACGGCCATGTGGCGACTCCCTGCAGCGTCGCAGACTGGCGATGTGTTGTCACGTAACTATAGACGTTGAGCCCCTGTTATGGCCAGAGTGACGCCAGGAACACACTGTCAGCACTGTACATGAAGCGGCCGAGGCATGTAAAATGAAAGGGTATATGCGTATATAATTTTACTACAGTATATGCGTTTATAATTTTACTACAACTTTTAATGCATGCTTTACAATTCCACAGATCAATACAAGTCACGACTCGAGCGGACGAAGTGGCGGGACGCGCTGTAGTAGCGCGGTATTGCCCGCCAAACTTACACACAGAAACAAATACGAATTAAAATTATACCGCACACAATACACTCTCATTAAGAAAAATAAGTACAAAGTAATTGGCGTCAGTAGATAATTAAAAACTAAAACAGATGCCACAATAAGTGTCATGTTGGCACTACCGCAGTACACACGCCCCATCATGCTTCTCACGTGACCGCGGTGGCCGAGGGGTCAGATCTCTATCATCCCACCAAGGCGATCCGGGATTGATTCCCGGCGGGGTCGGGCCCAGGATTTTCGCTTGTGGGAATCGTGCCGGACGATGCCGTTGGTCGGCGGGTTTTCTCGGGGATCTCCCGTTTCCTCCGCCATTATCATTCCGGCGCTGCTCCATACTCACATTATGTCACCCCTTACGAGCGCTACAGACCTCGATGTTAAGCTCTGACCAAACTCTCTCACTCACTCATGCTTCTCACACTCGTAAGGTTTCCCGGGATATACATTAATTAAAGCAGGTGTGACCCTTACTTAATATATTCCTTATCTGCCGCACCCAATGCCAGCATGAGTGGAAGGTTACTAGCTAGAGATTTGCATGGCGTGGCCCTTGGAGTAGCCTCGTCAGGTCGCGAGTGCAGTACCTTGGTTCACGTCAGTGTAGACTATATGTGTATATGCAGGATGTATCTACCTATAAGTCGCCAGGTACATTTACAAACAATAATACGTGAGACAGTCGTTGGAATCTCTCCTTTAAACCGCAATGACACGTGTCCTTCTACGTTATCTTCCATCGACACGCCAAATCTACGTGCTCCGTAGTCGCTACTTGAAAATAAAAAAAGTAAAAATACTTCAATTTTTTTCTGTCAAATTCCATTATTATTATCATCAAGGTACGTGTAGCTATGTACTATTGTCGGGCCACACTATCGATAACCGAAATAAAGTTAAATATTCTATATGATTTAACTTACAGGTTCACTTTAACTCCAGCTGCGGTCCATTGGCATCAGCCAAACGAACAACTCTGACAGGTGTTCCTCAAGAATTCATACTGGGTCCTCATTTATTTTCAATTTACGTATCTCGCCTGCCAGAAATATTTCGATACATGGATTGCCTCAGATTTGCTGACAACACCCAGTTTATTATTGTGAGCTCGGTAAAAGAAATTTAGGAAACCGTATTTAAAATTAACACTGACCTTGTGGAGCTGTTTAAATGATGCCATTGTAATAAACTTAAACTCAACCCAAAAATATTGCAGCTACATGATATTTGGCACACCAGGAATCATCAGTAAGTTAAACTAAATTCCCTTCATTGAAATAATTAAAGTTATCATCTCAATAGTACAGCAATATCGTAACCTGGGAATTATTTTCGATGAAAACTTGTCGTGGGTTAAACAGACTTTTTAACAGTCTGCAAACAGGTTACTTTCGACTTTAGCACATACATAAATAAAAACGTATGTTAAGATTAAATCGTGCGATTTATTAGTATTAGCCTCATCTAATTACTGTGCGGGGTTACGTGTTACCATTCATCAGTTGAAGACACGGTCGTAGAAGTACAGGTCTGGACACTCGCCTATCTAACAATGTATTTTGCTTGACCCCCTTGTTTGGCTGTAGTTCGTCAAGTTGCCGAGAATGTCGTACTTTTTGGCGCTGTTTTCCGGGCGGTCGGACTCAAACTCCATTCACTTTTTTCCATTGTTAAATTTATAAAGTAAATAAAGATTGCTGGAGCCTTTTCTTAAATTTGTGAGCGAAAAAAGTATTTCATAAATTTATAAATAATACGTTTTGATAAATTGTTTATTTTAGCGGAAAGGAAGTGGGCGGAGTTTAGTCCGACCGCCGTAACATCAGCGCCAATAAAACACAATATTCTCGGTAACTTGGTGAACTACAGACAAACAACAAGGGGTCAAATATCCAGGCGAGTGTCCAGACCTGTTCTTCTACGACCGTGGTTGAAGAGAAAAAGAATCCACAAGCTGCAACATCACTGCTTATGGTATGCGTTTAACTTTTAAAATACGGGACCGTATTAGTAAAGTGTTACAAACCACTAAATGGCTTACAATGCACAACAAGAGTAAATTACATTTTTATACACAGCTCAAAAGAATATTTATTTACCAATACCCCAGTTACGTGTACTCCAAGCTTGTTATCAGGTCCACAATACACACATACAAAACTAGAATCAAGGACAATGTTCAAATGCCGAAACATACGAAAGCTATATTTAAAAATCCATTTGACTATCTGGCGAATCGTTGTTGGAGCGAGCTGCCAGAAACCCTCAAGCAGACAAAGGAAAAAAAAAAAAATCAGAAAAAATTGTTTGGTTAAGTTGTTGGTGGAACAAAATGACATTAGTAAAACAAAAAAAAAAGGTACTTTGGTGAGATATTTATCCTTTTATTATTGGCGTAGCAATATTGACAGCTTGTATGCTATTATAAAATAATGGTAACAATAACACCGTCAATGTTTTCTTTGGAGTAATTTGTTTTCTTTATTATTTTACTCTGTATTCTTAAGTGCAATTATTTACTATGATAAAAATTAAGAGTATTTTTTTTTATTACTAGAAGAATTAAATATGTACGCTATAGATATTAAATTAGGGTGAGTTTTTTTCTGGAATATTGTCTTTGGTTTAGTTTTTTTATTTGAAATATTGTTTTAGGTTAACTTTGTTTAAAGTTAGGCATAAATTTTAACTCGTCAGTTTCAAACCGGCCAAGAGCTGAATCTTGCAGTGTATGAACTAAAATAATAAATAAATATAGACCAATAAAATGACGTTTCGCCTCTAATCGGGACGTCACATGAAGCCGACGACACGTTTTCTTTGAACAGTCGCTATGTAAACAATGTAGAGAACAAAATAACAATACATGCAAAAACACCAGTGTAAATGTACCTGACGGCTCATAGGTGATACACCCTGTATATGTATACAGAATGAGTCGGGAGGAAAGGTACATGCTTTGAGGGGTGATAGTACTGGTGATTCTGAACAAAATGTTTCTAATAAACGTATGCCCTTTTCTTAACCATTTCAGAGAAACCTAATGAAAACAAGGGACGGGATAAGTGCAGGTGACGGTAAATCACGCTACTGTTATCTTATGTTGTGTGTAATTTTGTACATTTCCGCACGGTGGCGCTCTAAGCATGGTGCAGTTGTTTACCTCAGTCTCAGTCCTTCAGTGCTTGCCCTAGTATTGGGAACTACAGTGTTGTTACGTGTACAGTGAATACAGTTCAATGTAGTCAAAAATGCCACAGGTCTTCACACATGCAGAGTATGCTGACATGATGTTTGTCTACGGTTTCCCCGGTGGGAATTCCAGAGCCGCTGTTCGTGAGTACGAACGACGATTTCCTAATCGCCGAGTTCCAGATAGCAGGGTGTTTAGCAGGGTGTTTGCAGGATTGCGTGACCGTGGTACGCTTCCCAGCGTAAATGTTGTATCCGAACGTCCCGTACAACAAGCTCTTAATGAAGTTGAGAACGTTCTTAAGATACTAGAACGCAGCCCAACAACTAGCTCGAGACGAATTGCTGCTCAACTTCATAGTCCATAAACAAGAGTGATACGCACAGTACACGAGCAGGGTCTGTATCCATATCATCGGCAGAGTGTACAACATCTGCATGAAGGAGATGATGACCACCGGCAAGAATTCTGTCAGTGGATCATTGCCAATGATCGATTAATTCCACATATTCTGTTCACTGATGAGTCAACATTTACCCGCAACGGAATCAACAACACACGCAACTCTCACGTATGGGAAGAAGAAAATCTACACCCTACTGTAGAAAGGAATTTTCAGCGACGTTTCTCAGTTAACGTGTGGTGCGGTATTATTGATGACCAACTCATCGGCCCAGTAGTTTTTGATAAACGTCTTAATGGAGTACGTACGGTATCTTGATTTTCTTAAAAACGTGTTGCCAGAATCCTTGGAGGATATTCCTTTGGCAACAAGAACTCGTATGTACTTTCAGCAAGACGGAGCTCCTGCACATTATGTACGGCCAGTGAAACAGTTATCTCAACGAAACGTATCCTGGGTGTTGGATCGGTCGCCATAGAGTCATTGCTTGGCCACCGAGGTCACCTGATCTTACCCCATTAGATTACTGTGTGTGGGGTTGGCCTAAAATCGAAGTCTACACGCGCAGGGTGGACACAAGAGAGGAACTTCTCGCTTGTATTTACCATGCTTGTGTTCAAGTAAAGCAATGAACTAATGAGCTCAGATCAGCAACACAGCAGCTGTCTTATCAGAGCAGCAAAATGCATTGAAGTTGGTGGTGGAGTGCTTGAACATGTTTTGTAAGGAAATGTACACAATTAAACAACACATACGATAACAGTATCGTGATTTACCGTCACCTGCACATTTCCTGTTCCTTGTTGTTTTCATTCGGTTTCGCTGAAACGGTTAATAAATGGGCATATGTTTATTAGAAACATTTTGTTCAGAATTACCAGTACCATCACCCCTCAAAGCATGTACCTTTCCTCCCGACTCATCCTGTATATATTTTTTTTATTTATTTGTTTACTTATTATGAACACCTGAATGGTAACATCAACATCTCATTACATTATTTGCCGCGTTTGGAGGAATCGAACGCTTCAAGCATTGTTTAAGGCTGTCGAAGTGCAAAATTATTTTATCCTGAGTTTTAAGGGATTTTCATAGTTTTGTGACTTCACATCAAATAAAATTTGATACAACTACAAAATCAAGTGGAGGATTATTTTTGTACATTTTATAACCACAATTATGGTCAGTTTGACATAAAATGTTGAGCATTGCAAATTTTAATTAATTAAATAGCCACAGTTTTATACACTGGCTCAAGTGTTTTCTGAAGCCGTAAAATCTCCGTGAAGAAATCTCTCTGGATTCGAACAATTCATTTGCCTTCAATCAGCGCTTAACATTTGGCTACTTTTACTTTGAATTTTATTAATTAATAACATAACTGTACGAAACAGCTCAATGAATTTACACTGTTCTATATTGTCATTTTAAAAATATAAAAACCCATAATCCCCTTAATTAATTTCTAACATTTTTGTCTTTGTTTATTTACACTTTTAAGTTACAAACATCACAAAAATATTACAAATACTAAAGTTACAGAAATCGGTTTTAGAGCACTTGAACGCTCTTAAGTATTGTATTAATTTATAATCATAATTCTTGTTGAAGTTTCAATTCTGTCACTGTAACATTGTTAAGAGCATTAAAATATGTACTGAAGTCACAAGCAACTGTTACGCAGTTCTGTTTTGGCATCTGAAACCGCCTTAAGTAATTAATCAGTGTTCTGCTACTGACGCTTCTCCAGGTTAGACTTAATTTTGTATTCAATCAATGCTGTCCCCGGATTTTCGCACGTGGAAATCGTGCCGGACGATGCCGCTTGTCGGTGGGTTTTCTCGGGGATCCTCCGTTTCCCCGCCCTGTTATTCCGGCGCCTCTCCATACTCAACTCACGTCACCCCTCACCAGGGCTAAAGACCTCGATGTTAAGCGCTGACCAAAATCTGCCACTTACTCGCCACTATCGCAAGACACTGAAACGGAGTGCAGTGGTATCGTAGATCACTCGACTGATTGACACTTTCAGTTATTTCTGGAAAGTATTGAGCTAAGTCCATTGCATGTTTCTAGAGACGAGTCACATAAACCCCGTGAATATTTTTTTAGACATAGCAGTTTGAGAAAGTTGTTTTTAGTCATTTTAAGGGGCTCCGTAAAAGATTTTCTAAATACCGTGATGCTTTAAAACTACCTTTCCGTCATCGTTTGGAGTGGTTTCCTTTTCGTACATGAACACAACTGGCACGTGAGAATAGTTTCATGAAAGAAACGTATTAACGAACACTGAAACGCATTTTAAGCCTCGCGCCTAACTTTAAAATGTGCGAAGTAGGAGCACGATTTTTTTTTATCCAAATGTGGTTTATAAAAGTGTTAAATTTACCGCGAACCAGCGGCGGCGGAAGTGCGTACGAAACGAAGGAGAGAGAGAGAGGGACGAAACTTCGCCCGGACGGAACAACGGCCGTCCGTCCTTCCGCACCCTCGCATGTCACCCCGTCACCGCGTCACCCCGTCGCGCGACTGCCTGATTGACGAGGCGCTGAATTCTCGCTGACGTGACATATTCAAACGCCACGCCCGTCGGAATTATTCCAGCACTTCAGAGAGAGAAAAGGACTTAACCCACCTCCCCTCCCCAACCCCCGCCAAAAGTCCTGACCAGAATTTTCATTACAGTAAATGTCACTTCATGTCGGGGGAACCGGTGCGATCAGTTATGAGGTTAGCAAATATCCCCCGCTTTCGTGAGGTCGCTGGTTCCGTCTCGAACGGCTGCACGGTTTCTACATATTTTATCCACCCCCCCTTTTTTTTTCACCCTCTATAAACACAAAATTTTAGAATGATCAAAATATATTGCCTTCTAGCAGAATTTACTGACTTAGATAAAAATTTCCGTAGTTTGAAATATATAATTATTTTGTTTCATCAACAAAATATTTGACGTATATTACTAAGTCGAAAAATAAAAATTCGATCCATCAAGTTTGGCTTGTGGTATGAAACATATGTTATAAACAAGCGACCTTGCCAGCTCAAAGAAGTAGTATTGTAGTTCGTAAAGCAATGGACTCGCATTCGGGAAGCGACAAGTTCGATAATCAATCCATCCATCTTGAAATTTACGTCAGTTATGACTTTCAGAAATCACTGTAAGCGATTTTCGGAATGTTTCGTTATTGCAGGTCATGGCCGCACCGCTTCCAGTTCCTGACACTTTGAACCTTGACAACAAGTGTTCGGTTTTGGCGATGTTATCATGTGGGCGACGTGGCGGACGCTGCAACATTTCTTGGGTTGTTACTGCTTTTTTCCTTTGTCCTTTCATTCCATCACTGCTCTTTACTCAACTCGTTTCAACCTCTTAAGCGCTCGACAATTTAGGAAATCTATCCCCCTCACTCTACTCTTGACTTGTCATGAATGTCGATAACTTCAACTGGCTTCGATGAAGTTGTGAGAAAAGTGAGTGAGAGAGAGAGAGAGAGAGAGAGAGAGAGAGAGAGAGAGAGAGTTTGTTCAACGCTCAACGTCGAGGTCTTTAGCGCTGGTGAGGAGTGATATGAGATGAGTTTGGAGTGAATGAGTCAGTGATGAGATTATGATCAATGCGCTGGTGAGCGGTGATATGATGTATGGAGCAGCGCCAGATGAATGGGCGGGGGAAACGGGAGATCCCCGAGAAAACTCGCCGACAAGCGGCATCGTCCGGCACGATTCCCCTATGCGAAAATCCGAGGACCGACCCTGCCGGGAATCGAACCAGGATGATGGGAGGCGAATTGTCTGACCATTCGGGCACCGCTGCCCCAGCGTGAGAAAATAACAGTTAATAAAATTTAAAGTAACCGACATTTTAGTTCAGCGACTGATACATGCCTGGCAAATACTTGTCTGGACTGACATATGGCCAACAACAATTCGTTCTTCATACCTAAAATAAACATAGTGTGCTCTGGTGGAGAATCGAATAACTTTTTTCCATCTCACAGAAAGTCAAAGAAATTTGGGGGCATAATGTATTTTAATTTCTTTTGTGGCAGTGTTCCTTAAGCGATTTCCTTGTTGAAATCGTTTTGCTTCAAATCATTGTATTTGAAACTGAATCACTGAGAAGTAATTTCTTTCGTATTTACACATACTCATACTATGTGGCTGCAAGATTGTTATCTAAAGTTCTCGTCATAACGTAATCAGAAGTTCTTCACAGACGCTGTTAATTTGAATCAGCGAAAAACTTGTTGTATTCAACGAATATTCAGTGATTGCAATTTAGAGTAGAGGAATTCCAAAAGTTAATCAGTGATATCCACTTAATACGAACGGTGTTTCAACGATTCTATTTGTTTTAACTGCTCCATCGCACTGACCATCAATGAATATTCACGGGAAACGAGTAGTGTTTCAATTATTTAATTAGTGCATCGCACTGACAACAAATACATATTCACTGAAAACAAATGGTGTTTATGTCATTTACTTTGTTTAAACAGTTCCATTAGCACTGGCAACCAGTGAATATTCACTAAATACGAATAGTGTTTATAGTAATTTACTTTATTTCAACTGCTCCATGACACTGGCAATCTGTGAAATTCACTTAACACAAATGGTGTTTCAATGACTTAATTTGTTGAAATCGCTGCGTCGCACTGACAATAAGCGAATATTCACTTAATACAAGTAGTTTTCCAATTATTTAATTGTTTGAAACTACTCCTTCGCACTAGCAATCAGTGATAGTCACTCAATATATACCGTGTTTCATCATTTTAATTTGTTTTAACTGTTTCATCACACTCGAAATCTGTGAATATTCACACAAACAAATGGTGTTTCAATGCTCAAATTAGTTTAAACACTGCGCTGCCAATCAGAAAATATTCACCGAATACAAACAGCTTTTCTATTATTTAGTTTGCTCATACATCTTCATTGTACTGGTGACAAGTGAATGTTTCAATTTTAATTATTTAATTTGCTGAAACTGGTTCATTGCACTGGCAATCAGTGAATGTTCACTGAATACAAATGGTTTTTTAAATTATATATTTTGTTGAAACAGCTCCATGGCACTGGCAATAAGTTAATGTTCACGTTCACATGTAGAGAACACTTCGCAGTACTATTTTTAATAATGTGGGCGTGCAGAAAGGTTTCTCGAATGTGCTCCCATGCACAGCCGGAAAATAATAATAATGTTCGTTGCACAACTGGCACTAGCAGGACATGAAACAGGGCTATTAACTGCACGCTTGAGTCGCCTTTGACTCTTGTGCTCTATGTATTGAAGGCCGAGAGACGCAGCCATGAGACCGGGCAAAGCTTTGTAATACTGCTGCCTAGTGTCTGGTATTCGTGCACCATACACATCCTTGCTGTGCCATATCTCTTTGCCAACCAAACAACATGAATAAAGAGTAATGGACGACTTAATGAGACGGAGCTTCAGTATGGTGTGGGATCACGGCCGTAGACGTACAGGGGGTCGATTCTCGAGTTGTTACGAGATCATTTCGAATTGCCGAATTTCACATACTAAATTTCGAAACATTTTTCTCACTGCGGCAAGATGGTATTCTTGAGTTGAAATTCCGAAGTGCGGAATCTTAGTACGAGAGGTTCCTCAGTTTCGAACTTCCGGTCACACTCCCGTGGCAGAAATCTTGTTCGACGCACAAAACGCACCCTCTGGAGGAAAAATATCGTTTGTTCTGTGGTCACGTGCAATATTCGCACGCGTATAAACGGAATCAGAAAGAAGATATTTATAATTAACAAGCAACGTCTTCTGTAATAGAATATTATTGCGTACACATAGTGTAACATTTCTAGTTGATTATATGAATAATCTTCAAATTAAATGCCGTGATCTAGCTGTTATAAAATATTAGTAGAGCTAATGAGATTTTCTTCATTTTTACTTAGGTGTATCGTGGTAAAATATTTGAAAACATAGATCAAAGCCAAAAAATGAGAAAATGAAATAAGTTACCTGTTAGCTACCTAATGAAACACAATAAATAATTTAGAATAAGATGTACTTATCTCATATCAATCATGACTGAGATGTTTCAAGCTTCTCATACAGCTAACATGCCGTTTTACATCATTTTAAACTGTAATTCAATGTTCACCCCTTTATTCAAGGTTTTTATTTCCTTCTTAGCAAAAACTTTCAAACAACATCACAACCATAGATTATCTAACCCAAAGATAAATGTTTACATGTCACTGTTATTTGAAATGAAGCTATGATATAAGTATTTTATTAAAACAAACTTTCAAGTAATAAATCAAATCAAAATTATAGCTTTAAAATTACATCACATAAATATCTACGACAAATTTTAAATTTACAAACGTTACAATATTCGCACGCGTATAAACGGAGCCAGAAAGAAGATATTTTTAATTAACAAGCAACGTCTTTCGTAATGGAATATTATTGCGTACACATAGTTGCAAAGTCTTTATCAAGAGACATTTAATTCGCAAGTCATTTTTATTATAAATTCAGGACACTGCTGCCATCTTGCTTCTATTTTGTGAACACAACGACGCTGCAGTCGGGATCAAACTCCGCCCACTTCCCTCCCACTTTTTTTCAAGTGTTTACATTATAAAGATAAACAATTTATCAAAACTTTTTTTTATCAATTTATGAAATACTTCCTTCGCTCACAATCCTAAAGCACGGCTCCAGCAATCTTTATTTACTTTATAATGTAAACACTGGAAAAAAGTGGGAGGGAAGTTGGCGGAGTTTGAGCCCGACCGCCTTTATTGCAGCGCCAAAGATGCACAACACCTCGGTAACTTGGTGAACTGCAGACAAACAACAAGGGGGTCAAGCAAAATACATTGGTAAATAGGCGAGTGTCCAGAGCACGGCCATAGAGGAACATGTCTGGACACTTGGAGTTGAAAATTGACCCCGTTATGACTGGCACCACTGACGCTCTGGGGTTGTTTTAACTTTGCGTAAATTGGACTACAAGGAGCAAGTACTTGTAGAAGCTGCTAGGGGAACTGTTAATACGACGTTATAGAGCAATGTTAAAACAACACTTATTGCTAGTGGCGCTTTCAGTCATAACGGGGTCAACTCAATAGCATTGTTAAATAGGTTAGTGTCCAGACCTGTAATTTTAAGACCGTGGTCCAGACCTGTACTTCTACGGCCGTGTGTGCGATACAATTCCTACCTCAATTGATACCGCAACCGAACATAACCTTCATACAAACGTTCGCCTTCATGTGTCCAAGATGAGACGTATGTAAAGAAAACTGTCAATTTGTTTGGTACTAGCCGCTTTTTTCAGGTAAACATTTACCAGGACATTTTTTTACACTTGCGTGCTATGAGTGTATCTTAGTTTCTGCCATCAACAACTAACAAATCAGCATGTTTGTAAACCAGCTTTGTTTTCCACAGTACTCTCCCCTTGCGGTGTGACGTCGGAGGACGTGTACTTCAAGTCGTCCATTTACATGACACGTTAAAGCAGTGTTACTAACGTACAGGGATGTGATCACGCAGTCGCACTCGGTAATGACGGTTGAGAGCGCTGTTTCACATGTTCAGCGAGTGATTGTTCAGTGTTTGCGAGGATATACTGCTACAATGTAAGTAGAGAGACGACACTGGCATGTATTGAGCCAAGTTTTTATTTTGAGCTAGTATACAGTAAATGTATGGCATTAAACCGTATTCACAAATTGCGGGTTTAAAATGCTGTAGTACAAAGTCACTGAATGTTCTCTGAGTGCATGTTACAAATAAAGAGCATACTACAGATTTAGATGAGCATGTTAGATATAATGTATCCTACTAATGTGCCAGCATTTGGCAATCACTTGTTCAACTCTTCGAAATAGACGAGCTGAAACCGCTTCTCTTTATACAGCTATCATCATACCAATCATCATCAAACCAAACAATCGCTCAGGTTTGAGAGACAGAACGCTTTACTTGTTTTTCTGTTCCACTTGAAACCAAGGTCATAATTAAGAACCTGGGTGAATTAACGACTTAAGTCAGAAAATTAGATTTTCAGATAATCAAGTTTAAAGTATTTGAAGTCCTGGTAAATTAATGTTGTCACCTTTATATAATGGCCCCTACCTCTATCTATTATTGTCTGGGAAAAACCATTTCTTTTTGGTATATATAGAACAAAGGTTGTCAATTCTAAATTTACAATTGGTGGACTAACGACTTAAGCTGGCTTAAGTAGTTAGTCCACCTAGGTCCTCAATTACTAGTTTTTCTTCATTAAACTGTGAATTTATTACAGTTACTATCTATTAATATGTAAAGTCTAAATGAAAAGTTATCGGAGACGTTCAAATTTCACGTTATTATTTGCCGGTAAGCTATAAATAACTGACCTATGCTCACCCGAGCACTCTCCATGACGTTATTGGCACCGGACATTCATATTTTTGTACGCCAGCATTATATGATGGTTGACATTATACAGCTGACATTTTATCATTGTGCCCTTCAGACGTGCCACACAAACTGTCGGCCAACAGAAGAAGACAAATGAGCATACAGTAACTGTCAGTCCAGTCTGCTATCAGACAATAACGCGGAATTTGCAGGAATTTATTAACTGTTCCAAATGAGTAGGGAATAGAAAATTTCGCGTATTCAATACACCATTGTATTTGCTGCAATAACCTATATTATACATTTATAAATAAATTCAATGTTTCAGGTATACTGCACTGCCTAAATAATAGTTTTTATTGGGATTTCATTAAAACTCTTAACGTCTCTCGTCCAGTTATGCTCTGGAAAATAAAATGGTACCGTACTAAATATTGGGTAATAACAATCATACCACCAAAACTTGCAATGAATGAGACAGTAGTTATGCCCATGGTCTAATGACTATATTCTATTGTGCAGTAGTAGACTTTCTGTGAATTTGGCTGTAATATTTCGTCCCACCCAAAATTTACTTTTCTACGACATGAAACCAGTCCTTGAGAGGGTGAATTCAGACACAACCTATCCACATAGTGTTAAAAGCAAATGTAATATTTTTATATCCAATCCCAGTGAAATATGACATGTAGGCCTTCTTGGTCAAGAGTACATAATGAAATTATTTTTCAAAACCAAATTGGAAACTTAACAAAAGTTTTGTTAACGATAGGGGTTGTAGGTAACTTAATCTTGATTAATCAATTTTTTTTTCATACATTTCACAACTGCATTGTAATATTATATATATAGTGCCTACAGTTAGTTAAATTAATTTATTCAACTTATCCTGACAGAAAATCCTGGCTAAGTTACACCGTGGGAACGAGAGCGGTTTCTCTAAGCTGGCTCCGGACCAGCACAAAGGCAACAGGTAGGAACAGAAAAATACTAAATCTGCGATTATACCTCAAATTCTATTTACTTTACATTACAGTACAGACATATTGAGAGAGAGATTTCGGTTAGCGCTTAACATCGGGGTCTTTAGCGCTGGTGAGGGGTGACATGATGTGGGTACGGAGCAGTAACTGAATGAAAGGGCGGGGGAAACGGGAGATCCCCGAGAAAATCCGTCGACCAACGACAACGTCCGGCACGATTCCCACATGAGAAAATCCGGGGATCCCGCCGAGAATAGAGCCCGGATCGCCTTGGTGGGAGGCGAATGGCCACCGTACCCCCCCCACAGACATGGTGATTGAGTTGGTAATGTGTAATTCGGTCGCAATCTGTCAGGCAAATGAAGAATATAAAAAAAAAACTATGCCCAACTGATAGAGGCATAATTATATGAGGGGTTAAAATTAAGTGAAGTAAGTCACTAATTTGACTACATTGTCGTTATTGTATATTGACTTTATTTGTATGACCCATGTTTCAATATAAAGTGAGTTAAGTCAGGGTTACGTTAACTTACTGGAAAATAGTTTTATGTGTCCCTACAAAAAACACTTTATTCTGCAAAACTAGGCAATCATGACATTCTTCACTTTCATTCTAACCCCTCGTACGTTACCAGTTCAATCGCCATATTTGTACTGTAGTGTAAGGATAATATAATTTGCATTATAGTTGCAAATTTTACCTATTTTCTTTCAGAATTTCAAAAAAAGCAAAGTGTAAGCAAGAACATAATGTAAAAAAGTTAAGAAATTTGATTATGTCATTATATAAAGTCAAAATAGTCCAGAAGAACTTAAATTTTCAAGCATGTTATGATGAAATAATTTATGTGCCGACAAAGCCCCTGTTTCTAGATATTTCTGCTTCCACTGAATACAGTCTAATTTTTTTGCAATAATTGCATTATTCAAACAATTTATAGTACGCTGACAAATATAAGGCAGCCTACCATCTTGTGTACAGTTGACAGCAATATTTGTAACACTGTAAATATATTGTACAAATCCAGTACAATTAATTTTTTGTAAGATTGCTTTCCAAACGTTTTTGTGTTTTAATAGAATACGAACCGATCCCATTACTTGTTAAACTCACCACGTGCCAAGAAACTATCTCCACAAGCACAAAATACAAATTATATTCTATACTTAAAAATCAACAAGGCAAATTAATTACTAACCACAGCATTACAAAAAAATTATACATTTCTAAAATTATTTAAAATCCTAGTATTTAATATGTAAAGAAACTATGTGCAAAAGAAGTACGAATATGCGATATGTTCTTAAAAATTCAAAGAATGCACATTCAAAACTAAATTACAATACATTTTGCGTACATAAATAGCCCATGTGTTGTTCTTTCATACGCAAATAACTATCTGCATAACACAAGTACAAATATACGTACAGATCTTGATTTTTAACATCAAAAGAAAAAAGCAAATTCAAACAGTACATATAATATGAATTAAAATCGGTTATAAAAGTGTGCCTGTTGAATTATATTGGTGTCTCATTGACTGCTTTTTCATTACAGCCGTAGACAACAAATTTCTGGACTATTTTTACAACATGCTGCAGCAAATTCAAATTGTAGGCCCTATCCAAATGAAAACAGGCCACAATCAGCTGTTTCGGGAGCGAAGTTGTTTTTGCCTAAATATTTTTGCGGCATACTGGGTCTACATATCTCTATGTCTATGGGCATTGACACGAAATAGTTCCGCGTTTAGCAACGAGCAGGAAATGTGCATGTCATTCAGAAAATATTGACTGATACAGACGTTGTGCGCTACGTACGCGTTGTCCGACGCACAGTGTCCAACGCTAATGCTTTCTCACGCTCAAAAGCTGTACGCTTACAATACCTGAAGCTTTGTTCTTGTACACAAATACAGTTACCGCGTAGCTGTCTTTAAGACGATAGTTCGTATTCTGTAGTTTAGAATGACGTCGTGGCTGTCTTACAAGAAACTCGTTATTCTCTGTATACAGGACGTAAGGAAAAGAATCTCCCAAACTCCAGGAGGTAACTCCTCAGGAAAAATTAAGTAGGCATAATATAGGACACTTTCAAGAAAAGTGAATATCAAATGGCGGAATAAGCCCTTGAAAATCGAATTGGAATATCGTATTTTGTCAAAACTGTCAAAAACGGTTAGGAGTTAAATTACTATTCTTTGGACGGTGTTAATTATAATTGATATATTTAATATTTAATGATTTCAGCCTTCTAACCTTGCCCTTTCATGAAAAAAAATCGGAGTAGTATCCCTTATATCGCATAAAATTACATTGGCGTTACGTTTTGTGAATATTGTATGTTGTCTATTCAGGCAGTGCACCGTAAGGAACAAAAACGGTCTTCTTGACACAAAGGCCTAGGATGCGCCATTTACCAGAAAAATTGACACAACTGTTCTGTGCCTGGTACGTAGGCAAAAAGTGCTACATCTGCTAAGAAATGGATTTGTACCATGCTCTCAGAAAAATGCAACCCGCGATGCATATGTTGAAACAAGTCACCAAATACAGTTACATAAGCTTAAAAACAAAAAACACGTCTATGCGCGACTCGGTTAATTTGGCAACAAATTTGATTTAGCAAAATTTACAAAATGTTATTTTTACGACAAATATTCGCGAACTTTATAAACAACAGAGCATCATTTAATACATTCTGACAGAATATCAGTATGTCATGTACGTATTTCGCAAATATATAAACAAATATCGTATGGGGGTGCTGCTCCATACTCATATCATGTCACCTTCACAAGCGCTAGACATCGAAGTTAAGAGTGCATGGTATATAATTCAACTCTAAATGCATCAGTTTAGAATTTTAGGTTTCTCGGAGAAAATTTTTTAAACTAAAAAGAAAAAAATATTCTTGACAATACTTTTTGCCAACTTTCTCAGCAAAAATTTCCTCGAGTAACTTATTTCTGAAGAACAATCTCTGACGCCGAAATCTCGTACATTTAATTGAGGCGCAAGATATCACGGTTAACAAATGCATCATTCCGGGGAAAAGTTTGCTAATAAAGTTGTCAAATATAATTATCAAGGATTTTTGTTTTGTAGTTTTCCCACATTGACTTTCAAAGATTTAAATTGTAGAACTCCATGCTTATTTACCAAAATATCTTCACTCACTCAACCTACACGCTCCTATAGGAACGCCACAACGGAATGCAAGGACGGGGGAAACAGAAGTACGCTGAGATATCCCGCAGGCCATCAGCGGCGTCTCTACGTTTCTCAGGCGTGAAAATCGGCAGCGAACTGGTAGAGAATCGAGTCCGTGTGTTCTCACCACGATATCACAGCAGACCACGATGTGGGCCCAAAATTACCAAGACACAAAAGTCTGCCAAGTGTTATGAACGACGATGTACCTCCTTGTTCAAAGTAGGACTTCTGAAATAGTTTACCAACCAGCAAACTCGGCGAAGGAATGATAATTAGATACCGGAAAAATTCGCATGTTCACTGACCTGTAGGCTAGTATCCAAGAACATCTATGTATTCAAGCAGACATTTTCTTCTCACTGGCTGCTCGACGACGCAGTGATATGGGCCTGCATTTAGTGGCTTCTGTACTATTGGCTAAGCGACTTCCAGAAAGTGCCAAATAAGTCACGAGATAATTACGAAAGTGGCACAAATTTACAGTTGCTGGAATACTAACTTGGGGCCATAAGAAAACGCGAATTATTCAGGTCTCTAATGATAATACTAAATACGGCACAATATCCCACTCCAGCGAGGATATGAGTTGCCACACACGGCATGGTATAGTGGAGTGTGACGATAACTACGAGGTCTGTCTACTAAATACCATCACCAGTGTCACTACGCCAAGAGGCGCCAGAACAACCAGATATGTTCGCCGTAAAACCGTGACTTCACATCAGCCTCGGCGTCATCGTTACGGTAGGATTGTCCACATGACTAAACCCTGTGGCTATTTAACTTAACTATAATTAATTTCATAACGTAACCTTATATAGACTATCCTTCTGCGACTAGAGTGAATAAACTGTATTTTTTTTATAATATAAATCGTGGCATTATGCTCCTAGGGTAAGGTGTGAGAGTTTTTATAATGAAGCACCTAAACTCATATTTACGTAATCGTTTTCTTATTTTGAGTTGCATGCTAGTACTTTTTACATAAAGCATAACGTTGTTCAAGCTTGTGATGGTTTTTTTATAAACCATAGGAAAATGCAGTTTTATGGCCACATTAAAGCGCTACAAATAATGTCAACTGTATGTGAAATGTGCTGTTCGTTATTTCCACCACGGCGATCCGTGTTCGGTTCTCGACGGAGATACCCCGATTTTCACAAATGAGAAACGTCGCGAACTGTGCTATTAGTACGTGGGTTTTTTTTGTGGCTCTTTTGTTTCCACAAAACTTGTATAATGTCCCTTTCCCCTTTATATCTCATTTCACTTACTGTTTAATGCGGGGCGTATCTCAGGATATAGCAGTGGCCTCAATGTTAAGGCGGCCGCCTGGCTGGCGCTCGAACTACGTGCAGCGTGTTCGGAGTTACGTTTTTCTCAGAGACAATTAAACATGCGTCCACAATGCTTATCTACGAAATGAAAACACACTTCAGACTACTTGCGAATGTGACTTTCAAGACATCTCGCACATTGGAAGCATTATTTTAAAGCCCTCAAACTTGGCTAAAATCGGCTGTTTCACACGGTTCTTTTTACAGATATATGTAACGGATTTGTTCGAAATTGAGATCTACAAGTACATTGGACTTTGCTACAGTGACGCGTTCAATAAAATGATAGGGTCACCGCTTGAAGTCCCACAGTAAAAACATTACTACGGAACACTACGCGTGCGTTTACGACATTGGCCGTAGAGGCGATATTACAATACATGTGCCGGTCGACGTCACTCGTAGCGCCTCATTGACTTTCGCCTCACACACACAAACATACCCTTCACCAAACAATCTCATACTTACTCACCTTGCTTGAAGAGGAAAACACCCACGTGAGCGATTTGAACACGTATTCCATGCTTACAAATTGTGTGTGCACGTGTGTGAGATGCTGTTCAACAGTAAACTAATACGTATAATATTATTTATTTAAAAATGATGAAAGTACGTTCCGTAGGTTTTGCGCTTTTTATGCCATCACGTTTTTACTCGTTCTGAAATATACAGGTGATCAAATGTTTAATACAGTAACACTTAATGAAAGAGAAAATGTTACCACAAGTTTTACTAACGTTTATTGTGCAAACTCACGTCTAAATGTCTAATTGGTTTTTGAAACATAAATAACTCAGGTGTTCCATTTTTATGGGCGGAAATCACTGAACTTATGCAGAATTACATTTTCTGGGTGCGTTATTTATTTAGTTATATGTTTCTGTATATAGTTTCGGTCTTGTTCAAAATTGCTGCAAAGTGACGTTGACATATAATTGTACAAAATGACTAGAATCATTTTCTTAACTTGCAATTACATCGGACGAAATATTTTGAATCGTATCCCACTAGGCATCTGAAAGTATGGCATATATTTTAAAAAAAACTGTTAGCTGAGATGTGTTTTCTATCCAGCGAAGTTAGAGCGACGACTTGCCTTGTTTCGCTTCAGTGATATGGAAAAGGTAGAAGGCAGTCATTGATTCCACTTCGGAGGATGTAAACGGAACTCCTCCCTTTTTATTCATAGGATGTATGGAGAGTTGCGGTCGATGAATTCCCTTTTTCCATAATAGCTGAGTACTCAAATATATCAACTTGTTCTGTAAAGTACTGTTTTAGTCGGCGCGACCAATATAGAAACAATCGCAGATGAACTCGGTAGCACCGAGCTGCATTTTTGTCTCAAATATAAAGCGCCAATGTATGTAATAATATGAAATTTGGTAGATGAATAAAAATATGAGAAATTAACTTCTACACTAGTTGATGGCGTGTAGAAACAAACGAGTATATTTCATACGCGTCCAGTTAAAACTTTCGCTTGCATTCCATACAAATAATTTTGTACTTTTACAAAACGAGTTTTAAAAAATGGTTACCAAATAAATTGTAATACCACAATTTTAATAGCAGAATTTACATTATATTGATTGTGAACGTACAAATACAGAAGTAGTTAGATATATCCACAAAGATTCCTATATAATCTAAGTCACTAGTTCTTAATTTTATCGCTATTGTTTGAAGTGTTAGAAAATTAATTTTGGCACCTGGGATTTAAAAAAAAAAAAAAAAAGTTAAAAATTGTTGTAAAATTGGACAGAGCGCGAAAGTTGAGTTTGTTTCACACAAAGCATTCTTATAATAATCACAAATACCTATGTTATCACAATTGCTTTACAAGCAATTGCTTCGAAAAAATTGTTTACTGTTTGTACAGCGAATCGAACCACAAACGATAATTAGGTAAACATCAACATTGCTGTCATTCATTCATTACGAACCTCTACGCTACTGCGAACATTAATGCCAATGTTTACAGAAACTGTTTGGTCATATATCGACATTAAATGCAAGTGGTGGTCGTCACGTGGTACATGATCAAATGCCCAGTTTGCTTGCACTCAGTGAATCCTCATCAAAGTGAAGTAATTACTATTGTGCCTATCATTCATATATATGCTGTTCTCTGGAAACTAAGCACTTTGCAAGACCGGATGCTGCAAGAATAATTATAAACAATATTTGTTTACACTACTCTGCCCTGTGACGTTGACTTCTGGCTACGGTGAATTGTATAAACTATGTTTTTTAAGCCGGCCTCTGTATTGTGGTTAGTGGCATGTTGGCCTGCGGTGCGAGAGGTCCTGGGTACGAATCCCAGCTCGGGTATAGATGTTTGTGTCGTTTTATTAGGTTAATATAGTTTGTAAGCCGTACGGTACTAAGCCTAACGGCATAAAACCGCGGGACGTTAATAATTCCTCTAAAAATTGTTTTATACCTTAAGCATCATTTTTACATTTACAAGTGCTGGATGGATGTGAACTAGCTGAAAACAAAGCCAAGGGTTCAAAAGTGTTATGAACAGACTGTACAGGTTTCACCAATTGCCTAAAATGTTATTAATTTGTTTGTAATATCTGAAGTGAGCGGGAATTTGCTGGTGACTGATCCGTGGTCAGTAGCCGCCAGCAAAAGTTGTATCTTCCTCAACCTGGAATGGTTGTAACTGTGTTTTGAAGGAGATGCACGAATGTGTCTGCAAGCTCCAAGACCACCCATCTTCCCTCGACCCTGGCGGCAAGCAAGGGGACGTATGATTGTCGCTGAAAGCGGGAATATTTTCGAACAGGAGAAATCCATTACGCGTAACGACCCCACAGTATTTTCGGCCCCTGCCCCCGCTGGGAGCACGATGACAGTGCGGACGACGAGGGCAAAGAGGTTTCTGCGGGGAGAGGCGGCGGATGTGCTGGAATGCCCGAGGGTGTCATCGCGTCTCGGGGGGTCGTTAGAGCGGATATTGCTTCCACCCTCGTCTTGCAAGGGGCCCCTCGCTGTTTCCCACTGTTGTGTTCCGCGAAGCTTTTATTAACAACGGTGGCGCGGCCCCCTCGCTGGAACTCACATCGGCGACCCCCTGGCGACAGTGACGAGGGGTCCGCGAGCAAACACTTCTGGTACGAGGTAGGTGTGGGGCGTTTTTCCAACAACAATCTAGTTGGAACGACAGGCAGGAACAAAGAGAGCTTCGGCAAACCTTTGCTACTTCGCGCGAAGGACAGCAGAACTGCCAAGGTGACCGTCTAGCGGTGGTAGGACTGCATCACGCCCATGGCCCCCACAAGGCGTGGTCCGAGTGTACGTCTGCGACCCGGGCTCGGCATTTGTTAGAAATATATTTGTTTTAAACGCTAAAATAAAATTCTACAAATTACCATCGAAGAAAAGTTGTTCCTTTTATAATGTAGCGTGGAGGAAGACACCGGGTAGTTCATGAAAGTTACGTTTAATGGTCTCTTGCTCTGGTAATTTGTCATTAGTGTTAACGTATGTGCGTTAAGAGGGCGTGGTATAATTCAACGCTAAAAACATTAACCTATAACAGTAGGTTTCTTGAAGCGATTTGCGAAAATTAAACAATAGCAATCCATGACAATAGTTTTAGCCAACGTTTTAAATAAAATTGATTCCAGTGTTACGAACTTCTGAGGCACAATCTCTGACGCCTTAACCTCGTGCATTTGACTACGGCGCAAGAGATTACACGTAACGAAATAGTAATTCTGGATAAATATTTATTCATATAGTTAGCAAATACTCTTACCTAAGATTGTCATTAATTATTTTATTCATATTGGCTTCGAAAAATCTGTAGAAATCAATTGATGTTTTCCGCGTTTATTTATCTTCCATGCCCTCGTAATGCAAGCACAGCAAGGAATTCAACTGCGAAACACGTTCCGCATCACATGCGGATAAAAAGGGGGGAGGGGTTGCACCGGGGGTAAGTGCCCCTCCCCTGAAACGCCAATCATCTGCCACGTTGATATTACTGTTAAGTGAAAATCACTCTACATCCACCCGCACTCCCATGCTGAAGTGCCGCCGAGTGAGGTGACGCAACAGTTACACGATGGACTCACATTCGGTAGGACCCTGGTTCGATCCCAAACTACGGCCATCCTGATTTCGGTTTTCCAAGGTTTCGTGAAATCGCTTCAGGCGAATGCGGGGATTGTTCCTCAACAAAGACCATGACCGACTCCTCTCCTAACTCCTGTCATTGTACCAAGTTGTGTGACATCCTGTCTAATAATAACGCTGTCGTAGGGATGTAAAGCCCACTTACCTTACCTTACCAACCCTTCAACTTTACCACAAGGACTTGAGAGTTCGAGAAAATTTTTGGCAGCCTCTTCTCTACTTCCTTACCCGCAGGTCCCTTGCAGTCATTGAAAGGAAGTTCTAAAGGTCTAAAACGATTCAATTTATTCTAAACCGTTTTCTCTGGAATGTTTGTGTTTTCATGGCACTGAGATCAAATGTCCATTAGAATTTTCTGAAAATTTCATATCATTTAGAAATTTACTTTTATAGTTTTCGATAACAAATTTGTATTGTTACACCTTATAGTAGATCTTCGTTTTGAACAATGTTTTGGTATCACCAGGCCTATGTAAAGGAATTTAAAAAATAAAAACTAAGATGCTTATTGCTTGGGCCAAACGTTTTTTACTAACGAATTCTTACGATCGCAAAATAATCCTAATGGATATACATTCATGTTAAATATCATACACACTGATTAACAAGTAAAATGTTATATCGAATAATTTTTCTTAGAACTGTTATCATTGTTTAGTTAAAATTTTATATGTTTGTGATGATAAATTGTAATCAAATATATTTTCTCTTTCATGTACTCAAAATTTTCCACAGGAAATTAAATATGTTTCACAAACAGTGCGGTTTTGATATATTACGTTATTACAGTGTGCAGTACTTTTTACAGTGGCAACTGACACAGTAAAAAAACAAGGTCATAAATGTTTTTCTCCGTAAGGAATACGAAAATAAGGGACCCGCATAAGATTCGGGGTCCCGAGCCCGCAATTGCGTATGGGGGCCAATGATCACAACACATCGTTCTATCGACAATACTATGAATATAGCGAGATAAAACGCTGGACTCGCGTTCTGGAGAACCCTGGTTCTATCCCCATCTTCTGCAATTTTGATTGCTAAGGGCTTCCCACGGTTACACGAAATCGCTTCAGGCAAATGCTGGCATGTCCAGGCCGCGAGCGGCATGCAGAGCTTCATCCGGTAGAAAATTATTCGATAACTGCTCAACGACATGAGAGATATCTGCTTGAGAATATCATCCATGAACGTCACACGTGTATATACGAATATCAGCTTCATCACTACGCATTAAGGGTGCCGCCTATCTGCATGTGAGAGGCTCAAAAGCGACGGAGCAGTAAAGTCGACCTAGAAGCGCGCATCAAATGCGCGTCGCCTCAACGAGCCAAGCGCTGAACTAGCGTGCAAGCTTTCCGCCGAACTGTTTCTACTATGGGACATTAAAAGGCGACCGTATAATTTTATTGGTGGAAAGTCTGCAACTAAGTTCAGTGCAGGTGGCAATCTGAGTTTCACATACATCCGATCAGTATATTTTAAAGTACTGCAGTCTGAAAAGGCCGTTTTTAGTCATATTGGAGGGCTTAGAAACAATGTTTTTAATGGGTGCGGCGTCTTAACAATGAGGGTCCGACCTTGTCTGAAGTTTGTTTTCTTTTCGTACGTTGGCACAATGGGCACACGTGGAATATTTTCGTAGAAAACCCCTGTTTACAAACACGCTGCAACGCATTTGAAACGTGGGATAGGCGC